>KZ678403.1:58722-226898 GCA_003019895.1 Coniella lustricola
GATGTGTAAACAAGGGGATGTGTAAACAAGGGGATGTGTAATCAATAGGGAGTGAAAACTTACTCCAAGTTCCTGTAGACCGACCCGTAGACCTTCTACGCCCTTGAGCTCCTTGCCATCTGCCGCCTGAACATTCTTTTCTGTTTCTCTCTTCTCGCGGAAGATGTATCTGTGACGTCTCAGGAAGATGTAATCGCCTGTGTGATCAGATGTTAGTGAGAGATACAGCTGCAACGAAAGTGATCTACCAAAACCACAAAAGGAAAAACGTACGCTGGTTGTGCAATGTAACGACCTGCCGCGCCTGGACATCTGGCTGTGGTGGGAACAGTGTCTGGAAACTCTTTGCCGCCAGCAAACCAAGACTACTCTTGAAGTTGTTGAGCAGTAATTCGGGGTAAAACTCGTCCTGCGCGTTTCCGTGACCCGGCAGCTTCGAGCCTGGGATCCAGTTGTTGACCGAGTATGTCAAGGAGGGTCCTGCCGGCAGGTGAACAACAGTGAGCCTGTTTGGCTTCTTTTGGTCCTCGTTGAGCACCAGCACCGTTGTATACTCGCGATTTGTGGCAAATTTGCATATCTCCCTGACGCTGTACTTGTGTCCAAAGCGGTGGCCCGATCGCGGTATGTACTCGGAGTTGGGGAACAGCGACATGAGGATCTGGGCCTCCTTGTGTAGCGATGAGTTTATCGATGTTGTGATCAGCACCTTGGGCACCTTTGGCGGTTCTTCATTGAACAGTGTGGGGAATTTGACGGAAAGCACGGCGGGCGTCATGTCAAAATTCGTGCTTGTAGTCGATGGCGCGATGCTGGGTTGTCGCTGGCTTCGCTTTGCGCGCATCTTTTCGATGCGCTCGTTGGCAGCCTCCTCGTCCTCATCCTCGTCCGAGCCCAGCATACTGTCGGCATCATCATCCTCGTCTGGCTCGCCATCTTGGACACCGTCGGCAGCAGCAGCCGCGGCCGCCTCTTCCTCCTCTAGTTTCCTCCTCTTCACCGCCACGACATCTGCGCTAGTGTATAGACTGTCCTCGTCGCCGTCGTCCCACACACGCTTTTGGTCGATGGTGAGGGTCTGGTTCTTTGCAAGGCGTTCCTTTTTCAATTCTGGGTCGCGCGCTTCCTCTTTTCTCCGGCGCATGCGCTCCTCGCGCCTCGCCTTGCCAGATGTTCTCTTGTTCTGCACAAAGAGCTCTTTGCGGCGCAGTTTGTTGCCTGGTATCTGGTTGACAGAGACAGGCATCTTGGCTGCCGTTTGGAGGTGGTGTCGTGCGGGAAGAAGGCTGCGAGGATCGCGGCGGTAGGCAGTTTGGGATGTTGGATGTTGGTTGTTGGATTTGGGAATGGCGACGGGCGGGCGGCGTCAAAAGTGCATGTGAGATGCGCAGGCTCACAAATTCAAAATTTTGGCGGGTCCAGCCCGGTGTGGATCTTGTTACTGCCACAGTGCCTGCCGGGGGGGGGTCCAAATGCTGTTTGTAGTGGGGGTTCGCTCCAGTGCCAGGGGGTGCCTGGAGGCTGCTGGAGTGCTGCCCCTCACTGACCAAGCGAGATTTTGCTGGCTGCCGGTACTGACTGCTGCTGCTGCTGCTGCTGCTGCTGCTGGAGGAGTGGACACTGCGGGGGAGTCACTGGGCAACTGAGAGCCTGGATTGAAATTCTGAGTCAACGTCCGAGTTCCAACCCGCTCCCACGCACTCCCAAGCATTTCCTCCTCCGACACCACCACTTCTGCACTGCTGCTCTTCTGAGTCACATCGTCAACTTGCTTTGACGCTGTCCACAGATTTATGCAGGCATTGAAGCCACTCGCTTTGTCCCGACGACTTGCTGGCACCTCGAAGCCACGTCTAGCGGCCCCCCTCCGCTCCATCTTCCTCAGCAACAACAAGCCGGCATCGATCCGATCTTTGGCCACCTCCGCGCCCCTCTGTCGATCCAGCCTCCTCGTCCCACAGAAGAACAAGGGCAAGATGGCGACCCTCATCACACGTACCGGTCAGAGCATCGACCGTCAGGCGCTCGAGTCGATGCTGCGCCGCCGCATGTTCTACACGCCTTCCTTCGAAATCTACGGCGGTGTCGCTGGTCTTTACGACTATGGCCCACCCGGCTGCTCGCTGCAGGCCAACCTGATTGAGACTTGGCGCAAGCACTTCGTCCTCGAGGAGGACATGCTCGAGGTTGACTGCAGCGTCTTGACTCCCCACGAAGTTTTCAAGACCAGTGGCCACGTCGACAAGTTTGCCGACTGGATGTGCAAGGACCCCGTCAACGGCGAGATTCTGCGCGCCGACCACTTTGTCGAGGCTGTGCTCGAGGCTCGCCTCAAAGGTGACAAGGAGGCCCGCGGCATCAAGGCGGACGCCGTCGAAGAGGAGGACCCCAAGAAAAAGAAGAAGAAGCACAAGTCTGTTGCTCAGCGCCTGGACGATGCCGTGGTCAAGGAGTACTCGGAGGTGCTGGCCCAGATTGACAACTACGACGGCGAAGCCCTGGGCCAGCTCATCAAGAAGTATGAGCTCAAGAACCCCACGACCGGCGCCCAGCCCTCCGACCCCATGCCCTTCAACCTCATGTTCCAGACCAAGATTGGCCCCGCGAGCAACGCGCCTGGCTACCTCCGTCCCGAGACCGCCCAGGGCCAGTTCCTCAACTTTGCCAAGCTGCTCGAGTTCAACATGCAAAACATGCCCTTTGCCAGTGCCTCGATCGGCAAGTCGTACCGCAACGAGATCTCGCCCCGTGCTGGCCTGCTGCGTGTCCGCGAGTTCCTCATGGCCGAGATTGAGCACTTTGTCGACCCCAGCGGCGGCAAGAAGCACCCGCGCTTCCCTGAGGTGGAGAACGTTGAGCTCACGCTGCTCGACAAGCACACGCAGTTGTCTGGCTCGACAGAGACCCGCAAGATGACCATTGGCCAGGCTGTCAAGGACAAGGTTGTTGACAACGAGACGCTGGGTTACTTCATTGCCCGCATCCACCTCTTCTTCGAGCGCGTCGGCGCCGACTTGACCAAGGTTCGCTTCCGCCAGCACATGGCCAACGAAATGGCCCACTACGCCTGTGACTGCTGGGACGCCGAGCTGCTTACCTCGTACGGCTGGATCGAGTGTGTCGGCTGCGCTGACCGTTCTGCATACGACTTGACTGTTCACCAAAACAAGACTGGTGCGCCTCTCGTCGTGCGCCAGATCCTGACTGAGCCCGTTGTGGAGCGCATGTGGGTGCCCGAGATTGACAGAAAGAAGTTTGGCCCCCACTTCAAGAAGGACGGTAGAGTAATCGCCGAGGTGATAGAAGCGCTGGACCAGGCCCAGCTGGAAAAGTTCAAGAAGGACGTCGATGACACTGGCAGCTTCACGGTCGACGTGCCGGCCATCAAGGACGGCAAGGCCACCGTCACTCGGGACCTCGTCAACATCAACTTCCAAACCATCACCAAGCACAGCAGAGAATACACGCCCAATGTCATCGAGCCCTCGTTTGGCATCGGCAGAATTCTCTACTCGCTGCTGGAGCACAGCTTCTGGACTCGTGGCACCGAGGGCGGTGACGAGGCTCGTGGTGTAAGTAATTTTCAAAACATTTGTCACTTCCTGGATATCTGACCTATGCTAACCTTCTTTCTTTCACTGTAATTTCAGGTCCTCTCCTTCCCCCCTTCAATGGCACCAACAAAGGTCCTCATTGTGCCCCTCTCCAAGAATGACGAATTCTCCCCGCTCGCTCGCAAGGTCGGCCACAAGCTGCGCCAGCTGGGCATCTCCAGCCGCGTCGACGACTCAGGCGCGTCTATCGGAAAGCGCTACAGCCGCAACGACGAGCTCGGCACTGCTTTTGGCATCACGATTGACTTCCAGACGCTCAAGGACGGCTCTGTCACGCTGCGCGAGCGCGACTCGACGAGACAGGTGCGTGCTGACGAGTCGCGTATTCTCGAGGCTGTGCAGAGTATGGTTAATGGCCACAAGTCGTGGGCCGATATCGAGGCTGAGTTGCCCAAGTTTGAGGGCCAGGAGGTGGAGGTTCAGGTGAGGTAAATATGCAGTGCGAATTTTGTATGAGTCGGAGTTGAGTAAACCTGTTGATGGCATGCGGAAAGATGTAAAAAGTGGGAAATTAAGGCAATAAAGTACGAAAGACAGACAAGACAAAAGTGTAAATCGCTACAGGCACTAGAGAGAGAGCGAAGTGTAGAGAGAACGAGAGAGTGTTCGATCGTACATTCATATCCGTCCTACTGATGGCAACGTTGAAAGGTAAATGAGTGAGACCTATCTATATCTGACTTGCGCCCTGTCTCGCCTGATGTACACAAGCTGCTCGATACCAGTTGTGTGAATGCAAACATACTTGGGATATCACATGTCCGATGAACACCAGACAAGCTCAAAGCGGGACTGTCATTCTACCCATCCACATTGTGAGTTCACAGATTGGTCAACCAAGAAGCCATGGTTCTACAAAACCAACCATGCACCCACTCGCTCACTCTTTTATACCCCCTCGCCTTCCTGAGACATCACGATGTTGTTTGTCTTTCCGTCAATGTCACAAAGGCTGTCTCTTGTCATCAACATGTAGCATACGAGTCTGGCCCAAGTATGGATAATATGTCTAGTAAACAGCCATCAAGTCTTTTCAATTCTATATATTACAAAGTCGATCTGGATTTGGAAGCATCCTGCATATCCCTTCTTTGCTTTGCTTGCCAGCAGGTCTGCATCTGGTCGCTATCAATAGCATCCTAATTTTGACAGATATAATGCTAGTTCTTCGGTCACGAATGATAGCAGACAAGATCAAACAAGATCTTATTCCCATCTGGGTCCACTAGACACCATATATGTCACAGTCCTCAATTCTGCCAACACGCTGCCGATAAGCCGAAAGCAATACACGACAAGATACACGTCAAGGATAATTCAAGTATAAAATAAGCCAAAGCAAGTTATCTCTACAAGAAACGAACCCGACTATCAAGAAAAAACACATAAATTCTTATATGACCGACATGAAGGTAGAAGCAGAATCGAAAAAGGCGGCAAAGAATGAAAAACGATAAAAACTACTTGGCATCCGTAAACATAATTCCATTTTTGTTTTTTCTCTCCTTTCTTCCTGTTGTGTGTGATTGATATTGTTTCCATTGTATTTTGTGTGAGTTGCTCCCCAGTTCTGATCGTCCAGCGGTTGGGGTTACGCATACCATCCTGCAACCTTGGAAAACAAGTGAAACCTTTTCTTGCAAAAAACAAAAAACAAAAACAAAAATCAAACAGTACGCCGGAACGTGCACTTTTCCGCCATCTCCTTCCTCAGCCCTGCAGCTTCGATCCAGCCCTGCAATGCAAGTCGAGATAATCGACAAGTAGACGATTTAATCTCCAAGAGAAAACGATACCAGACAGCAACGTACACAAGCGAGTGTAAAAGCGATGCCCCTTTTGGCAAGCAAAAAACGTCAATGATAACTCCGTCGGAAGAGATTCGTCAAGCGTCGTGTGCGTATTTTGACTGGATATTTCTATCCAACTGCTGTCCCGATCCTGTAAAATAAACAGGCAAACTCATGTCACCACAGACCAGTTCCTAATACGGTCTTGGGCTGGCCGAGTTGTTCCGGCCGGCGTTCCGGCCAACACGGCCGCCGCGCCGTCCAGCAGGAGCACCGTTCATGGCACCCTCGGGCATGCTATACCCAGGGGGAGGCATGGCGTAGCCAAAGCCACCCATACCCATAGGCATAGGCACTGCGTAGGCTGGCGTAGCATAAGGGCTCTGGCTTGCTGGAGGAGGAATTGAGTTGCTGCGGTACTGGTCCATTGAAGAGCTTCCACTTGGGAACGGCACACCAGTCTGGATGGGATAGAAACCGTTCATTGGCGCCGCGCCACGCAGCATGTTTTGCTGATACGGCAGACCTATGGGCGGCATGCCACCTTGAGGAAAGCCAGCAAACTGTTGCTGAAGGGACGAGTCGACGCTGTCGCTGCGGGGAATGGCAAGGTTGGCATCAAAACCGGCGTTGCCCATGCCAGCCGCAGCCGCGGCAAGTGGGTTGTAGTATGGACCGGGGTTGGCGGTATTGAACTGAGCTGCAGCAGCTTGCTGCACTTGCTGTTGCTGTTGTTGCTGTGCTTGTTGCTGTGCTTGCTGATGCTCCCTCTGCTGTTGGTGGTTGTTGCCACTTCTCTGAGATGATCTGCTTCGCTCAGTGTGTCCATCATTACGAGAACCACCGGCACTGCCACCGTTGCCATTGCGAGTGGACAGACCCACCTCGTCCATCAATCGCTTGTAGCCTCTGTCAGACTGAGCCTTGATGCGGAGCAAGACAGTCTTGACATTCTCAATGACCTGCGAACGGACAGCCTCGTCGAAGAATGGCGTAGTAATAACCTTGAAGATCAAGGTCGCTCCACATTGTGAGTCGCGTAGAATCGCCTCGAGTGTCTGGTCATTCTTACTGAAGAACATAGCCTGCACAATCTTGTCGCGTGCCTCTGGCTCCGTCTTCTGGTTGATCACCTTCAACACGGTAAGGTATGCGACCTTTTGCGTGCACAAAGTGACCAAGCATGGAACCAGCTGGGGCGCAAGAACGGTTCGTCGGTGAGGGAACGTGCAAGAATCCAAGAACCAAGTCAGAAGGAGTGCTGCATTGTGGTTGGTAGCAAGCTGAGCACTGTGGAGTGCGATGGCTGCAGCCAACAGTCTCTGCTGGTCCTTGCTGGCGTCGTGGCTCTCCAGACAGGCGCGCATACCACGAGAGCCGAAGCGTCCCTGCGAAATCTGCCACATTTCGCTCATCATGGTCTCGAAGATAAAGTCAGTGTAAGGTGCTTCGAACCCTAGACAACACTGCAGAACATAATTTCCGTATTGGTCCAAGAATAGAGGAACCGTGTATGGTCGAAGGTGGGTTGCGATGACTCGCATTTGACTGTCTGTCCTGCACTTGTTGATAATCTTCTGAGCAGCCCAGGTGCCGTTCTTGTGCACTCCAATCTCAGCCAGGTGCGGAGCAACCTTCTCCAGCATTGCGTCCTTGGTCGCGTCAGAGCATGTCTCAAACAACTTCTGCACGACGGTGTTGCCCAGGTAGTCCGAGGACAGCTCGACGATCTCTGGCAGCATGTCATGGGCAATATTCTCAATCTCAGCCTTCGACAGACTGTGGTTGTCGATTCTCTTGCGAATATCGCGAAGTCTGGGAGCGTCGTACACTCTTGAGCTTGTGGGCTCTGCAACGGGAGGGATCTCGTCAACCAGAGTGTCATATGTAATGGCACTCTCGAGGTTCTTGCTCATGCGCAATACCTCTTCTTCAGTTGCGCCAAACTGCTTGACAATCTCGAGAATGTCTCCCGTCATGTCTGCCAGAGGAGGCACAGTGGGCGTAACCAGCCCAGAAGCTGCATCCGCGTCTCCGGATGCAGCGGTTGCTGCAAGCTGGGAGCCGTTCTGGCCCTGGGTAAAGGGCACAGGGCTAGGAGATGGTTGTGTACCATCGTGGCCTGGGGTTGGAGCAGCAGATGGAGGCTTCGCAAAGTTAATACGAACGGGTCCAGCTCCTGGGAAAATCTCTTTACCGTTCAGTTCATTTTTGGCACTGACAGCGCTTTCGATGCGTTCAAAGTTCACAAAGCCACAATTCTTGTGTGTCAGGACTCTGGTAAAGTGAATTGCTCCGTAGCGCTTGAACATTTCGTTTAGTGTCGTTGTTGTCGTCGAGGTGGGAATACTGCCAAGCCAAAGAGCACTCGTTGGGCCCAGCTCTGGCTCGTCAGCATTCAGGAGACCATTGTTACGGCTGCTTGAACGTCCTAGGTTCATAGCAGCGACAGCTGGTGTGAGGTCGTCGATGAGAGTGCGATCGTCAGCGCCCGCGAGATCTGCGGCTGTAATGGAGTTGTCTAGGCGCGAGGGCGTTGGGAAGTAGTTGCCGCGCATCAGGCGAGAAGGGTTGGGGCTGTCCAAGACGCCTCCGACCGTGCGAGCGCGAGGCCGCTGGCTTTGCAATGCTTGAATAGTGAGATTATGCTCGTTGATAGCTGCTTGCGTAGCCGCAATTTGATGCTGAATCATTTCATATTGACTTTGGATACTCTCTGGTTCATATCCACCAACTTCGACATCATTGTCGTAGTCATCGTCCTGGTACTTGTCTTTGTGATTCACAGAGTATGAGCGGAAGCGACTAGCCTGTGCAAAGTCAGGCATGCGGTATGGGGCTTCCATCTGCAGTGGCGCTGGCTGTGGAGTGCCTACAAGTCCCAGATAGTCGAGTGTCCTGGTCGGAACGTCATTCTCAACACCGCCTTCTCTTGAGAGCTGTGATTGAGTTGGCGAGCTAGGGCCGTTGGTGGACACACTGGCAATGCTCGCTAGGGTTGCACCACGCTCCCGCCCAACAGTGTTCCAGCTGCTGCTAAAGATGTTGGGGCCGAAAGGCGAGCTTGTACCTGGAACGTGCTGAGGAAAAGGGCTCCGTTGAGGAAGCGATCCGGCGCGAAGACGTGAAAGCAGAGCAGACGGATTATTGGAAGGTTCGACTTGTTCCAGACCGGGAGAGGGGGTTTTGAACGGGCTGTGGGAAGGAGATGGTCGAGACGTCTTGTAAGCCATGGAGGGCATGCCCAAAAGGCCATTACTGGGTGGGGGACCAGTAGAGAGGCGGGATGGAAGGGTACCAGCTCTAGCGCGACGGGTGGACGGCAGAGAATCCTGACTGGCCAGTTGAGGAAATTCGGGAAAGCCGTCTGTTGGGGACTCTGGGATATTCTCTCGAAGAGGTGTAGAGTTGCCGCTTGTGGGCGGGCCTCCCCAAGGATTCACTGGCAAGCTGGCAAGACCTTCCTGCGCTTGAATTTCTCTGGCCCTATTCAAATGGTGTACTCTGGTCAGCCTCAGGGTTTTCAGATGTTATCTATTACAACTCTGGTGATCGAAATGGGGTACTCGTCCTCGGCATGTTAGATCAGAAATGACAATACATACCTCTTGCTGGGCAAATACCGAGCACTGCCTGGCGCAGCCAGCGGGTCGTGGGACGGCGATCCGGCTGCCGAACGCGATGTAGCCGCCATCTTGACAGACGGATTGAGAGTCGTATTTGAGGGAATGCCAAAGGGCGAGCGAAGGGCGGTGCTGCCTCCTGACAAAGGCTCGTTGGGCGAGGTACTGGCACTGGCAGGGTTTGACAGCGATTGGCCGAGGCCGCCTGGCTGTGCAAACTTGCCAATCGTCAGGTGCTCTGGTCTAGTACTTGACATTATCGATTAAGCTTCGGCCCGACCTTGTTGAGACGTGTCCGTATCTATGCTGATAATAAGACAATATTGCTGCTCCGATGGACACCGGAAGCAGATATTATAAGGTGGTATGGATGCTCCGTAAGGTATGCGAAGGTCTTGCAGGATCGAGTCGAAGGGTGCGTAGGTATACACACACACACAAGTCGAGCAGGAGAGGAAGTTGGTAGAGCGGGATGTTGGCAGAGTGTTTCGTGGACGAGTCGTCAGGCGTGTGGTCTGTTTGAAGCTTGCGCTAATCGGGGCAGAGACAGACTCGATGCCTTGAGGAGAAGGAGGAGGATGAGGAGGAGGAGGAGGGGAGGAAACTAGAGCGAAGTGGAATTGCAGGCTCAAGGCCGGCAAGGAGTCGTTGTAGGGAGAGGGCCGCGACTCAAGCGCGACGTTGACGGGAGCTGGCGAAAGGTCGCAGGACTAAAGGCGGTGGCCTAGGTGCAGTGTCTGACCCACTTGGACAATGCGAGAGGGGTGTGCTTGATGAGGCGTTGGCGTTCAGGACCCTCAGCAAAGCAGTCGGTGGTCAGGACGAGAGCGCACAATCGCAAAGGCTGTGCGGCTAGTAGCTCAAGACAGCTCAACAGCGCTCAATTCGAGTTGACAGATACTCGACGACGACGACGACGACAACAACAATGACGACAAAGACGACAATGCGCTATGCTTCGTAGGACCAGCGGGTCGAGGAGGATCGAGAGGTGAGGTGAGGTCAGGCGCAACGAACCGGTGGACAAAGGAAGACAGGTGCGCCTGGAAAGGATGCCAGAAGTCGTAGGAGTGCGTGCGTTCGAGAAGACGTGTGTGAAGGCGAGAGCTTGTGCTGACAAGTGGTTCAGGCTGGAGGTGCAAAAAGTCTTTTGGGTCGACTCTTGGAGAGTCTCGCGCAAAGGTGCCGGCGGAACCGTAAGTACAGTGAGTACTGTGCCAATGCCAATGCCAATGTCAGTGTCGGTGGGTCGAATAGAAACTTGGCAGCAGCAAAGCACCAGAGCTACTTCGTACCTGCCCGGGTTGTTGCTGCACAAAAAGGGAGGGCCGATGCTCTTCTGCTCCTTCCCTGCCGTTCCTGAATTACTGTGTATCGTCCTGCCGAACGGTGGCTGCAAGCTTCCGTTCCAAATTCAAATTCAGAGACACGGAAGTCTGAAGCTGTCCGTTCTAAAATCGTACTCGACAGCTTGCGCGTCAACAGGCAAGGCAAAGCAAGGCGGCCGTGCAAGGGAGCGGACGAACCAAGAAGCGTGAAGGCAGAAAAGAATATGACGAAGAAAAAAAAAAGAGGTGAGGCGGCCAGCTCAATGTACAGGCTTAATTAAACACTTGCAGGTGCAGGAGAGGGTTGAAGAGAAGGAAGAGGGAGAAAGAAGAAGCTGTGCTTCTGTTTTGTTGAAGGATGGGAGGGGAGGTGGGTGGCCTTTCTTGACGTCGACGTGTGGGCCAGAGAGGACAGGGTAAGGTGAGCTTGTGGTGTGAAGAAGGGGAAGAATAAAAATAACGACAATAAAACCCGGGAGCGAGTGAGCGAGGAGCTGTTGTTGTTGCTGAGTGCTGCTGCTGAATGCTGCAGCCAGCCCCAGCCCAACCAACAGAGACGGCAACGACCAGCCTTGGGCCAGCCTTAATGGCTGATAAGAATTGCTTCTTTACGTCGTACCATGTACTGAGCTGCCGGCGCTGGCGAGTCTGGCAAGCAGACACACACCACTGCCGTCCAAAAAACTGGAGAAGGCAAAGCAGCAAAACGCAACGCCAGCAGTCGATTGGCCACAACAAGATGCCCACGGAGGGTTGGTGAAGGGGGGCTTTGGCTCGTTCAGGCCTAGACCGCGTCAACACATGAAACACCCTTATGGCTCTGCTATGCCTCTCCTTGGGGTTGTCTTGGACAGATGCAAGTCGACAGGATGCCCCGCCAATTCGATGCCTGACGCTGCTTATTCCGAACGGCCTTGTTTCTCCAGACACGCTGGCCTGCGTTTTGAACGATTTGACTCAATCTAGATCCAACAGGAGATCTTGCAGCTGCGCATGAACAGCTTTTTGCTGTCTCGTGTGACAGGATGGTTATAGTGTTTGACATAGTTATGCTTTGGCTGGGATGTCACTGTAGTACCTATCATTTTAACAGTCACAAAGATGACTGCGGCCATTTCTGGCTATGCGAATCTCTGATACGCATCACTGCCATAGCCTCTGCAATGGTCAGAACCGAGGAGACAAAAGCTACAAATAAACCGAGGCTCGCAGCAGCCCCACGAAAACCCAATGAGATCCACCATGTACATAACCAAGGTCGAGGTGAAGACTTGCTCAAATCATGATATCACTCAGATGTAAGTACTTTATACCGATACCTCCTCGCGTCGTCAGTCTCGCATTCAGAACGGCTGAACCTTTCAAGAGAAAGGGAAAAATTCGATCCTCCTGAGATTTTGATTTATGCCATTATATATATCGAAGTCTCCATCTACACCTGCTTGCCATACAGACTTTGGTTTGTCAACTCCGTCTCTGGTTTTCATCTACCTGACACTGCTGGTATGCAGGTCCATACTATGTGACTATGTACACACAGGCCTGGCTACTTGGACCAAAAGAGTACTGAGATGCTCACTACACCACGACCCCCTTTCCGGCTCACCCCACCCTACTACGGTGCGCAGCACTCTGTACGGCTCTATTTTTATCAGCCCATGTTAGGATGACGGATTGTAAGAGACGCAAAACACCAGATGAGATGCGCCACTCACTTACTCACTCAAGTTGCGCAAGTTCACTCAGCAAGCACTACCTATTTAATGCGTCTGCATATGTCCGTTCGTCTGATGACCCCCTAAAATGCCCACTGGCCATCTGCGTTGGCAAGCAAATACTTTGGATCTGCTTGGATTCAAGTGTGTATAGAGCACCGTTAAGACAGGAGAGAGAGGCTGCGCACTCAGCGGCCGTTCCGTGTCTGTATGCTTCAGATACCTACCTACGTGGTTAGCGTGCCGTCGCAAAAATAACTTGCTGGACGTCGACTTGTTTTACAGCAAAAGGTCTAGCAACACCCTTGCGTCGCTCCCGGGCTTCGCGACGTCTCTCTCTTGGGATCCCTTACGACGGCTAGGAACTAGATTGTGGACCAACGACGATCTGCAACCGAGTTGTACTTGACGTCAAGTGCATTGCAAAGAGCTGCTATATAGTAGTTGACTGTTGTGTCTTCCAACGTCAAAGATGATTGATAGGCTGGCAAAGGCTGTGGCTACAAAATCCGACAGCGGCATTGGACGGGCCGCGCAATGGGCTATGGGTGGCGTCAACTTGCTGTGCGAGACCTGGGATCTGTTGACGCGGCTAGTGTACTGTACGTATGCGTTTGACATACCGCCAGGTGAATTGGAAGTCGAGCGAGTTGACCGAAGCTATCTGCTAGATTTTCTAGTTTGCATGTAGCAAACCAAAGGATTAGTCTAGTGCCTCGTTCTGTTCCTGGAGCACTTTGGTTTCTCAAAAACTCTCACAATGTATGTATACAGCACAGCATCATCTGTGCTCGCGTAATGAAGATCTCACACCCAAAGCCACTCATACTTCAAACACTTACGATGCGAAGCTTCAACCATGACGTTCTTCTACTCTTCCCCTGCTTCAATTCCCTTCTTCTGCCCTGCATATACGGAGTACACATACGTCCACGCACAAGACCTAAAAGGAGCACTGTAGTACAGTGCTTTACTGCACCCTGGGAAGATCTCTCAACCCCTCATGGCAAGAGGAAAAGCAAAAAGGCTGCAAGGCACAGATGACTGCTGCCCGGCGCATGGGAACCAATCGTTACCGCGCACAGCCAAATTGGAGCTGATCTGAAACGCCAGGCCCCCATCTTGCTCACTGCTCGCAACAAGAAGAAAGAGGATCCACCGGGAAGAGCGGGCTCGGTTCCTGGAACAAGCAAGCTTGACGCAGCGAAAAGGCTTGGAAGCTGTACATAACCACGTCGTAGCTTGACACTGAACTCTTACGTTTATGATGTAAAGAAATAGGACGGTGCCCAGGTGCTCCAAAAGAGTGTTGAGTTTAGTGCATATCATGCAATAATTTGTCGATATACTTGGATAGTTAGTCAGTCACTTATCTAGTCAGCTCACCCTTTCCTCAGCCCTATTGTAGAACTCTTATTCAGATGAACACCACCACGACCAGCACCAGCACCAAAAAAGCCCTCACAAGACGTTAGGAAAGCCAAGCATATTTTTGTCAGAAGAAAACGTAATCTTGGTCACGCCACACACCTCCCCACTCACTCTTTCTTACCTTTTCCGATGAAAGAGGGTGCTTCGCTCGGCGTGCGCGGTTCTGACCATGTAAATGCGCTCCTTGACTAGATCTAGATCAGCTGTCCGTTTGCAACATGGATGTGGTCTGTCCAACTGCTGCCAACTGCTGCCCCAAAGGCCGATGCGGCTGCTTACCTATTCGTGTAAGTGGCTGATAGCTGATGCCGATGCTGATATTGGACTTTGAAGAAAGAGAGTGAGTGCATCGAATGTCTTATCTTGGGGGCGCTCGAATCTGCAGTCAGAAGGGGAACGGGGGCAGCGCAGCGCTGAGAGCTTGCAGTTCCTCTACTGACATGCAAATATATGAGGTTGGTCTGTCATGCAAATATGCAGCAAAAGGGAAGTAGCATAGTAACTCGTCATCAGCGGGCAGCTGAAGAGGGTCCGGGCTGCATCAATCAGATAGTCAGCTCACAGAGAGAGACAGGGGTAGCCCAGCCTACAATACAGCACGCGCAATCCCGCCTCTATCTGTGACAACCGAGACCACCGAGACCACTATTACTTGCAGAGCCTGGATACTCGAATACACAGCTACGACTGGTGTCATATCCGGCAATCTTGTTTCGTTGGACTTCTCTCCTTCTATAACGTCCCAAGGCCCATCCTGTAATTGTTAGCTCACCTACCTCGGATTGCGGACTGCTATCCACACGAGAACTTAAAGGTGTTTCGCATGATTGCTTGGTAGCTTGTTTGAGGTGACTATTTTTAAGTCTAAAATCCCCCTTTCGGGGCAAGACAATATTGACGGACTCAACTCACGTGGGGAGAGTGGAAAGAGAGGAATGAACAACAATGTTACGGCAGGACTGCAGATTTGCATGCCTGGCTCGTGTATTCAGCGAATCTGGAGGAGATGGTGTGTTGCTAGAGGTTGTTCAACATGAGATTCCTCGTTTTCAGTGGTGTAGGACCACAACATCAGATTGCGGAGCAGACTTAATACCAAGTCTTTGATACTGGCACTTTGCTTTTGAGTTCTCACTTGCATCTATGCTGCTCCACAGTCTACTCATCAGCTGCTCTTCCATCTCAAAAAGATACATGAGTGATCAAGCCCTGCTAATCGGTTGCTCGGCAAGCTTGACTTGCTTTCGTGGGGGCCAGAAACAAGCAGGATGAGCTCACATGTTCGGACTGCATCTGGATGTCTCTGAGGACCTCATGTTCGTGAGCGAATGGTAGCCTTGGTGGTCCTTCAGTACTGTCAAAGTACAAGAAAGGAACTCGCACCAAAAACCCTGACACCATCTACCGATGGCAGGGTTCACGAGCGCGGCTCGGACCCCTTGTGCGAGCCATGAAAGTCTGTGTCCCTTTCATACCACGACCGTCCACAGCTACCGTCAGCGAAGGGAATGCACATCTCAATATATGGATTCACAGACTGGCAATCGTAACGTTGAAGCATATTCAGCAGGTCAGCTCTGGAAGTTGAACATTTAGAGCAACGGCACCACTGCAACATCACTGAACAGCCCTAGGCGAGGCTAGACCATTCACCAACGCAACTGCCGAATTGGAACCTTCCGCACTGCATCTGTACCTAGACCTCTACCCCTAAGACCCCCAGAACCCCCAACGACCCCGTACCGGCCCTCAGCCTTACCATGATCAGCCAGCGTCTAGCGCCCTGAGGCGCACTCGTCGCCACTGTCAATCTGCCCACGCTTCCAGCTCTCACCCCTGCGCGCCAGTGGCTTCTACTTGCTGCTAGCACTACGCACTTTCTCTCTTACCGCCTCGATACTTTGAACTCCTTCTTTTGATCCTCGCCAACGCAACGACTGACTGTTCTTCTGCCTCACAGCTGGCTTTCGAGGGCTGGGCTTCCTCCGCCTGAGCCTGTCAATTGCCCTGGAACCTCACATTGAGCTTCTCCTTTACAAGTCTCCTCCCAGCAATGCCATGGCTTTAAGCACAAAAGCCCCGGCCAGGCAAACGGTCATTATCGTCGCTGTCCTGGTCATGTTTGGCTGGTTCCTCGCCCTGTACACGCGCGCCGACAGCTTGACTGCCACTCCTGTAAGTTGTCGCTTGAGTGCCTCGGTTCCTGTACCACAATGTCGTCTTGCTACCGTTTCGTCATCGCTGTCCTTTTTCCGATCCTTGAACCACCTCCCGCTAACCTCCACCTTCTTCCACCTTTTATTTAGACGCACGTTGTAACGACATCTGACTACGACACCGTCAACGTCAACCTCGACACTTCCGACACTCTCGAGCTCGACCCGGCCGTCGCGGCACCACCATCAGCACCGCTCTCGACAGAAACCGTTGCTCGAAAGCCCAAGAAGCCCAAGAACCCATACATCACCCAAGGGCAACTCAACCCCTCAGGCCGGCCTCTCGAGGGCCCCCTCTCACCCCCGGCCGACGACCCGTGGCGCACCCTCGTCCTCTACGCCTTCTCCGACACCCCAGGCGCGCGCGAGAACCTCGCCTACTTCCTTCACCATGGCTTACACTCGGCCGCCGACTTCATCTTCATCATGAACGGCGTCGACAATGACACCCTCGCCTCCTTCCAAATCCCTACGGGCGCATCAAATATCCGCACCGTCTTGCGGCCCTCCACCTGCTTCGATCTCGGCGCCTATGGCGAAGTTCTGCGCTCCAAAGAGCAATCCACGCGCGCCGGTTGGGGCGCCGTGCGTATTCCGCTCTGGCAGCGCTACAAACGCTTCATCATGCTGAACTCGAGCGTCCGCGGCCCTTTCCTTCCGCACTGGGGCCAGGGCGCCTGCTGGTCCGACCTCTTTGCGCAGCGCATCACAATCGACACTAAACTTCTCGGCCTCACGGCAAACTGCTGGCCCTTCTTCCATGTGCAAGCCGACGTCTGGGCCACAGACTTTGTCGGCATGGAACTACTCATCAACCCGCCGCCCCCACTAGGCGCCAACTCAACCGTCGACAACTTCGCAGATTGGTTCGCGCCTGTCGGTCTCGCAGACTGCTACCCTGACCTAAGCCGTGCTGTCCACGCCGAGCTGGGCGCCACGCGCGTCGTGATGGAGGCCGGGTACAAAGTCGACCTCATGATGAGCGCCTACCACGGTATTGCGAATTACAGCGCCGTGTGCGACCCGCAAGAAGACGGAGATCTCATGTTCAAGGACAAGTACTTTGGGACGAATGTGCACCCTTACGAGACGATTTTCGCAAAGACGAATCGCGAGGTCGACCAGACGCTGCTTGATCGGTTGACCGAGTGGCATTGGCAGAGCGGGTGGAGGAGCTGGGATGCGTGCGGTGCTTTTTCAAGGTGGTAAGAAAGTCATTTTAAAAGTGAAATGCGTGGAATTAGATCTCAACGACATAGACCCGCGAGAGAACAATAGGGAATTAAAGTAGATCAAGCATATGATGAAAGCACGTTAGAAAGGACATGTACATACAGACCTATATACATATATACATGCATATATGCATGCATGCAGTCGAATGATGCCAATATTGGCAGGTTTTCTCTATTCCTGAAAGAACGAAACCGTGTTGCAATACCATGCACATTTGAAGAGGCCCAACAGGTCAGGGTGATCAAGTTTGGCTTACACTCAGCAAAAAGAAGCAGCGCCAATATCATGGACATACCGTGGGTCTCCTCTTGTAGAACCATCCCGCACCATAACAAACCATAGTAAACACAGCGTGTCTAAACAGATACATTCTCGATAATAGATGACAGATGGTCAGCATATCTGGTATCAGTGTTGGGAAATACCTACAGGCCACTTCAATGCTTTCTCTATGCCTTTCTTCCTCCTCTCCTCCTCCCCCCCCTCCTCCGCCTCCTCCGTGCTTTACTTTGAATACAGCACTGAGCAGAGCCAGGTAAAATAAGAAAGGCGTGCAAGTCAAAGATGGTTTCTAGTAACTAATCATCCAGATATGCTGCGAGCCTGTTCTCTCTTGCGCATTGTATGCGCACATGTTTAGTACTTCATCTATTTGATTATTGTCTGTCATTTATCGTCTACCTGCTCTAGTTCCATTTCCCACTTCTGGAGAGACGTGAAGGGGTGTTCTCGCGGAATTTCGGCGGCGTTCTTTCATTTAGTAATGCCAATGGCAGCTTTCCTTTATGATATCTGGATAACTCATATCTTTGGCCTGCTCCCCTCGAGACCAAGATCCCGTATGGCTTGGATATAACTCCTCTCCCATGTAGGCGAACATATTCAAGTTAGGAGGAGCTGCGATTCTGAACACAGCGATCGTTGCTCGCCACAGAGGCTGGTTAGCAGTAGAGTCTGTACTACACCGTTTCGTACTGCGAGTCCGTGAGCACTTCTTTCTCAGAATATCTCGATATGATTGCCATAATGAGAGAAGAGGAGTGTTTTTACGCGCGCATCATTCGATAATGGCGGAACCCTTGACACACAAACCTCCAGTGGGCCCAACAATCCACACGTCCCATTTCTTGTCGCCTTTGCCTTCTGCTGCTGCCGCCGTCGGCGCTGGCGCACGCACGCAAATTTTGAGTTCCTCGTTGACGTATACGGGAGCCAGGTTGCGGTAATCAAGCGACTTAACGCTGTCGGGTAGCGAAGGAGCGGACTCGGGTTCTCTGGTCGTGGCACTCTGCCCTTGTTGTTGCAATATCGCGTTCCGCAAGGCTGTGAGCAAAAGTGTCAAGAGTAGTGGGCCGTGAACGAGCAAATCGCGATATCCTTCGATGTGGCGGCAGTGATGGCGGTCGAGGTGGATGGCGTGGGCGTTGAAGGTCAGTGCGCTAAAGCGGAAGAGGAGGGCGGGAGTAGGTGTGAATGAGAGGGTGTATGTTGGTTCGTAGGATGGCGCTGAAAGGGGTATGTTAGCTGCTCGTTCGATTTGTGCGCTTCTTTCGGTTCTTGCATCAAGGCGACAGAACAAAAAGACCAGACCGTTGTAGAGCTCTTACCTCGAATGACTCGTCGCTCGCCATCCTCCGCATCCCGCTTCGCTTCCTCAGCCGACTTAGGCGTCATGAAGCAGAGCGTGCGCCACTCTTCGATCGCCGGCTCACGCACCGTCTCGCGCACCAACTGTGCAGCATGACCACCCACATCAACCTCTTTGTTTTGCTTGTCAATCACATCTTCGACTCTGCTGTGCCCCTGCTTCAACCCAGTGTACTGTCGCCGCACATCGACAAAGACTTTTTCCCCAACTCCAGGCATGTTTCCCGTTCCTGCATTCCAACTTGGCGGCACGCCCTTGATGCGTACATCTTCAATCGTCTCAAGACAGAGCGCTGGACCACCGTCGAGAGCTAGCTTGGACTGCCACCCAGGGTGGAAACGGATGCTGCCGCCGGCCCAAACGCGGCGGGTGAATGGAGGGCCAGGGGCGTGGGCTTCGTCTGTGCCGTCGGGAAGAAGGACGGCGGTTGGGTGTGCTGGAGGAAAGTAGACAAGGTGATAGCCTTGTGGGAGGGTCTGTGTTGCAGCCGAGAAGGACGGAGGCTGATGATGGTGACTGTGGCTGTTGTCGAAGAGGTTATCGCCCAGCGAGACGGAGAGCAGCTTTGCGTTGGTTGGTGAAAGGTGGTCGAGGTGGTAGGCCGAAGGACGGTTGATCAGCTCGTACTGGATGTTGGAGAAGGTAGCGGGTTTGGTGTTGATGAATCGCTTAGAGACGACGCAGGCGAGGGAGGACGACGAAGAAGAAAGAGGGCGCCACGATGCGCGCAGGTGGCGGAAGAGGGTCATGGTGGCATTGTGTGAGTACGAGGGAATTGGAGATCAATTGAAGGCTGCATGAAAGGATTGGCGTCGATGTGCGCTTGCATGTTTGGAGCAGTTGCGTTGGAAATGATGTCAGCTCCAGATTGCGATGGATTGGGGACCTTGTACCTCTGGAAGTCCACAAGTACCGTGTATCGGACCTCATATTGCCAGTTCCTACGTACTTTCACTTCCACTGTTTTGTGGTATTACTCGCATCAACCAACATAGCTATATTATCTGCTGCTTCTGAACTACAGCAGATGGGACTCGTTGCTTGGTTCTGTGCGATACCTGGTCGACAGCTGAGACCACGCTGAGGTACCGGCGATGCAGACAGTTATCTAAGCGATGTTTCCAGCACGTTGGCCCCGCTGACCCCACCGTTGTTTCCAACCTTGACTGAAGCTGTTGCGATTGCAGCTGGAGTGTTCTGGGCTGTGAAGTACCCAGGTACCTGTGAGCATCAGTACCTCGACATAACAACGACTACCTGATCATGACCCAACACAATGCTCCATCACATCTATTGATATCACGGACTTTAACAGACGCAAATACTATGGTACTCACAAGTCAGCGTACAACAGAACGACCCTTGCTTTGCCTTGCCTGGCGCGAAACACCCATGGATCGCGGTGGTCAGAACTGTGCACCTCCAGGCCTGGAGGCGCGCATATCGGTCTAGAGGGCCCGCTAAGAATTGCGTGTCCTAGAGCCCCGCGGGGCAGGGCAGCTGCTGCAGCCAATCGCACAGGCCAATTGGCCCAGCAGGGACTCTCCAATCCGTTGCCGTACAGTGCTCTCCAGCCTTCACAGGGGCCCCCAGAGCTCCCTAACCCCTCCCTCAGCGCCATCGGTCGACGTGTGTACAGCTCACCTCCAGCGCTCCCACTTTTCCAAGCTTACAGCCAGTGTTTCGGCATATTTGGCTTGATACTGACACGGCACGCTGCGCGCAATCCTCCCAAGCAGCGGTCAGGGCGCAGCTCGCCTATTTTTGTCTTTTTTTTTTCTGCTTCCCTCTCGTCCTCTCTCTCCCTCCTTCTTCTGCCTCTCACAACTCTTGCTTGCTTGGTGGCTCTGAGGCACCAACGTCGTCAACATGTCCAAACCAGTGAGCACAAACGGCTCCGAGTCCGAGTTCGAGTTTATCGAGACTCCCAAGGCTCCCACTCCTTCCTTTGAAAAGGCTGAGGAGTGCGGCGTGCGCACCACCTCGGTATGAACTGATCTTGTCCTGTCTTTGTTCTGTTCTTGCTCTGTCTTGTTTTCTCTGCAGTCGCAGTCGCAGTCGCAGTCGCAGAGACAGCTAGAGCAGGGTCGCAACTCAATCGCGCTCATAGATACTGACCGTGTACTGCCTCTTCTGTCTAGTACCCCTCCATCAAGAATGCTCCCCTCCCTGCCGATGGCCCTGGTAGCGACAGCTTCTCTCTCTATGCTCTGGGTGCTCTTCTGATTGTGCCTCCCTACTGGCTGGCGTGGAAGGTTGGCGGCGGCTTCAAGACCACCCTCTTTTTTGGTCTTCTGACCTCTCTGCCCCTTCTTGCCGCTTTCTGGCTCGTGGTCTCGTCCATCAGCCCTCGCAAGAATGAGAAGGCCAAGCTTCCCGGGCGCCCAGTCGAGCACTATCTCACTTTCAAAAAGCCCGAGGACAAGGCCAAGTACCACGGCAAAAACAAGATTCCCATGGAGACCTTCCACGAAATGTACTTTGACGGCGATGTCGACTTCAACGGCGACTGTCTCGAGGTCATGGAGTACAGGCACGATTGGGCCAACTTCCGCTTCACCATCAGCCTGATCAAGTACTTCTTCCTGGGCATGATTCCCGAGGTCATTATGCACACTCGCTCCCAAGGCAAGTTTGAGCCCTTGAAAACCTCATTGGAATGGACTTGAGCGCTAACCGCTTTCTTGACTACAGATGAGGAGCAGGTCCGTGACCACTACGACCGTGGTGACGACTTTTACGCCTGGTTCCTTGGTCCTCGCATGATCTACACCTCTGGTATCATCTCCGACATCAACAAGGAGGAGAGTCTCGAAGAGCTCCAGGACAACAAGCTGGCCATTGTCTGTGAAAAGATTGGCCTCAAGGCTGGAGAGAAGCTCCTGGATATTGGGTGTGGCTGGGGTACGCTGGCCCGCTTTGCCAGCGCCAACTACGGCGCAAAGGCGACTGGCATCACTCTTGGTCGCAACCAGACCGCCTGGGGTAACAATGCTCTCCGCAAGGTCAACGTTCCGGAAGAGCAGAGCAAAATTCTGTGCATGGACTACAGAGACATCCCTGTCCCTCAGGGCGGCTACGATAAGATCACTTGTCTCGAGATGGCTGAGCACGTCGGTGTCCGTCACTTTTCCTCGTTCCTGACGCAGGTCCACGACATGCTGGACGACGACGGTGTCTTCTTCCTCCAGATTGCCGGTCTCCGCAAGCCTTGGCAATACGAGGATCTCATCTGGGGTCTATTCATGAACAAGTACATTTTCCCTGGTGCTGATGCCTCTACGCCTCTTGGATGGTTTGTCGACAAGCTTGAGGGTGCCGGCTTTGAGATTAAGCACATTGACACTATTGGCGTCCACTACTCGGCTACTCTGTGGCGCTGGTACAGAAACTGGATGGCTAACCAGGACAAGGTTGTGGCCAAGTACGGCAAGAGATGGTTCCGGGTATGGCCTTTTCCCTTCTCTGTCCCGCTGTTTCGCACTAGCATGAGGGCCTGTACTGACATTTTGCTTGTTTTGTGAAACAGATCTGGGAGTTCTTCCTTGCATACTCCACCATCATCTCCCGACAGGGTGGTGCTACCTGCTACCAGATCACACTGGTCAAGAACATCAACTCCACTCACCGTGTCGAGGGTATTGACAATCACTACGGTCTTTCTGGCGCCTTGGCTGCAGCCAAGTTCGACCTGAAGGCCTGGCAGGAGGCCAACACCAGCCTGTTCCCTTCCATTCCTACACAGTAGATGCAGGCAGATAAGGATGGCGAAAGAAAACATGTCGATGCCAGATATCCTCAAAGAGGTGATTTGGTGGTAAATTGCATCTGCATGAAAGATGGGGGAATGAGTGTGCTGACTGACGAGAGAGCCGCACAATGACGGGAGGCAGCACGCAAAAGCGCATGGATCTAGAGGGCAGCAGTCCGAGAACGACTTGTGTCCTTGAGGATCTGTTGCTGCTGGACATGTAAAATATCACGTTTTGATGGCATATGGTAACTACGGATCATGAGGACTTCTTGACGGTGTTTTTTGTTCTTTTTGGAGGTTGACACGGTTAGACGACTCATGGGCATATGCACGGATAAAAACGGTCATCAACACTAGACTAGCACTCGAGTGCGAGCTGGGAAACGGACAATGACAATGATAAAACAACGAATCGTGACTATCAGTGTAAACCAAGTCAAGGACAGATCTCGAGAGATCCTGGGGAGAACACCAAAGGTTTGTGGATAGCTCTAATGACGAGCGCTAACATTTATGTGGCTTATCTAAGCATTGGGCAGCGTCTGCGCGTTTTTGGAGCTGCAGGAGGCACATCAGGAAAGACGCCCAGCACTGCGAGGCTAAGCCACATTGGGTAAGAGTCGACGCAATAGCACGTCGCTACTAGGGAACGCTCTCCAATTGCGGCCTTGCTTGTGCCATAGCCCGTAGCCTGTGGCCCTGCTGCTGTAATCACGACCTGGACGCAACACCTTCTGGCTTCCAACTTGCATTGCCTTGGCCGCGCGTAGTGTTTTTGAGATTCCGTTGCCTACACACAGCGTTCGTCGAGAGGCTCACGGGTGGCTTGCAGTATTCCTTCTTGCTTGAGCATTTGATGCCAGTATTCTTGTTTGTTTGATTTCGAGAACGGCCGATTAATTACAGCCAGATCCACTTGCAGCCGGCCACTTGGACCACCACCTCCGCCAACGACCGACCACCTTGCCCAGCCCTCGACTCTCACCCCCTGGACTAACCTCCAAGTAGCGGTCATCCCTCCTTCTCCGACGCCCCCGGCGCATCGACGACGGTGACAGCGCCGAGCGGCCACGATCCAACCGTCCAAGATGTATTCCCAGTCCAATTCGTTCCTCGGCGGCGGAAACAGCTTCCGACCTGGCCAGCAACAGTATGGAAGCTCGTTCGGGCAGCCCGGGCAGCAACAGCCACAGCAACAGCAGCAGCAGCAGCAGCAGCCTAGCCCCTTCGCTCCTCAACCCACGGGATTTGGCCAGCCTGCTTCGCTCCAGCAGCAATACACGGGCTATCCAGGGCTTCAACAGCCGCAGCCTCAGGCGCCGCAACTTCAACCCCAGTTCACGGGCTTTCCAGGCCAGGCAGCGCCCCAGCAGCAGTCCTTCCAAACTGGCGCGCTCCCACCTCTCCCTTCGATCCCACAACAGTATCAAAGCCAATTCAGCTCGCAGCAACAGCCTCCTCTGCCTCAGCTGCCGCAACCTACCGGTTTCAATGCCGCCGCCACACAACTTCAACAGCAGCAGCAGCAGTCGGCTCCTCCGCCGACCCCCATGAAGCCTCAGGCAACGGGCTTCAGCCAGATGGCTGCGTCTTTCCGAAGCGGAGGAGCTGCGGCCCCAGCTACTCCGAGCAGCGCTCCTGCGCCCAAGTCGAACAAGATTCCGAACATTCGCCTGAGTTTCATTACTGCCGCCGATCAGTCCAAATTCGAGACGCTTTTCAAGCAGGCAGTGGGAGACAACGAGATGACAATGTCTGGTGAGAAGGCGAGAGACCTTTTGCTTCGCTCGAGACTGGATGGTGACTCGCTCTCGAACATTTGGTAGGTCTCAACTGAAACGACGAAACACGCGGTCGTCTGCATGTTCAGAAGCTAACCATGTGGGATATGCAGGCAGTTGGCAGACACTACCCGATCTGGACAGCTTCACTTCCCCGAATTTGCGCTCGCCATGTATCTGTGCAACCTCAAGATGACGGGACGTGCGATTCCGAACCAGCTGCCAGATGTGATCAAAAACGAGGTCTCTAGCATGGTTGACATTATCAACTTCAACACAGCCGAGGAGGCTGCCAGCGGTGGCGGAGCGGGCGCGAACACTTCGAGCGTACCAACGATTCAGGCGCCCCAGCCTCAAGCATCAAACTCCCAGCTCCTGCAGAATCAGATGACTGGTTTCCCTGCTCAGCAGACCGGCATGCTGGGTCAGTCGCAAGGCCTACAGCCACAACAGACAGGCTTTCTGGGAGCAAACCAGGCTACGGGCTACAATGGCCCACGACCGCCGATGCCCCCCATGCCTACCGGCTATGGTGCGGCTGGAGGCATGGCAGCACCTCTCAACGCACAGCCAACTGGCATGCCTGGACAATGGGGTCTTGTGAATACTCCAGCAACTGGTTTGCCCAACATTGATGCGCTACAAGCGCAAATGATGCCTCAGCAGGGCCGCGAACAAGGCAACTACACTACCGCTGGCTTGCAGGGCAATGCCGTCATTCCTTGGGCAATCACCAAGGACGAAAAGACGCGTTACGATCAGCTGTTCCGCGCATGGGACGGTCTCAACAAGGGCTACATTGGCGGTGACCAGGCCATCGAAATTATGGGCCAGAGTGGTCTTGAGAAGCCCGACTTGGAGCGCATCTGGACACTAGCCGACACAGGCAACAAGGGTCGGCTCAACCTGGATGAGTTTGCGGTTGCTATGCATTTGATTTACCGCAAGCTGAATGGATACCCCGTTCCGAACCAGCTGCCGCCTGAGCTGGTGCCGCCTTCAATCAGGAATTTCAATCAGTCCATTAGCCACATGAAGAGCATGCTGAATGATGAATCCGAGTTTCGCAAGAACTCGGGTGCGGCTTTGCTTCCCCAAAGAACTGGCGTTAGCTATCTCAAGAATCACTCCTTCCGGGCTGGGGCTGGTGCTGGCGCTGCCGGCTCTCGTAAAGATGCCACTGTTTTTAAGAACAACGATGATTCAGTTGGATATCGATCTAGCGCTCGGCGAAGGCTCGGAGGTGCCGGCTCTCCTCGACCCGAGTCGCCTGGCTCAGTGGGCTCCAACGAAGAGTTGACCTTGGACCAACTGCGCAAGAAGATTCGAGAGAAGCAGGTCATGCTGGATGCCATGGACTTCAAGGATGAGAAGACTCACGAAGAAGACGATATTCTTGACCGTAGAGATCGCCGCGAGGCTGATGAGCTCTACCGCCGGGTTCGCAGACTTCAAGAGGACATCGACTCTCATCCCGATGCTCAGCTTATGAGCGGCGACTCGGATGCCGAGAGGCGGTCGCTCAAGCGTCAGCTGCAGAATCTAACTGACAAGATTCCCGAACTTGCGTCGCAGGTGCGCAAGACGGAGAAGGCCATCGCGGACGCTCGTCTCGAATTATTCCGTCTCAAGGACGCTAAAGCGCACCCAGGCAGCGCGAGCAACATTGTAGGCACCGGGCCAGGCGGCACCGTCACCGAGTCTGATCGACTCAAGGCTCGCGCCAAGGCGATGATGCAGCAACGCACCGCTGCTCTTACCGGCAAGAAAATTGACACTGTCGAGGACAATGGTGATGCTGCCAAGCGTCTGGAGGAAGAGAATCTCAAAATTAGAACTGAGAAGGAGAACAATGAGCGCATGGTTCACGATGTGGAAGAGAGCGTTCGCGACTTCTCCAAGGGCATTGAGGATGCTCTCAAGGATGGTGCCAAAGATACTACCAGCGAACATGAGAAGCGTAGGTGGGAGGATGCTCTTGGAGTGGAAGATGAGGTCCGAGATTTCATCTTTGACCTTCAGCGTGAGAGCAGGTCTGCTCGTGTCCGCAAACAGGACAAGAGCCGAACAACGCCTGCCGCCAGCGAGCCCACTCGTGCAGTCGAGACTGCAGCGCCAGTCCGTGTGGACAGCCCCGCCAGCACATCTCGCACCGCAACTCCAACTGGCGGCTCGTACAGTGCCTACAAGACTCCCGAAGAGCGCGCCGCCTTCATTCGTCAGCAAGCCGAGCAGCGTATGGCTGAGCGTCTTGCCGCTCTGGGTATCAAGGCTCCTAGCAAGCCCGGCGAGACTGCTGCACAGCGCATGGAGCGCGAGCGTGCAGAGCGAGCCGCCAAGCTCCGTGCTGCCGAGGAAGAGGATGCACGTCGCGATGCCGAGCGTCAAGCTCGTATTGACCAGGAGATGGGGGTGCCTGCACCAGTCACATCTCCCACTACGGATGGCAAAAAGCCACCGCCTGCACCTCCGAGCCGCAAGGCTGCACCAAAGCCCGACGACGCTGCTGCAAAGCACGCCGAAGAGGAACGTCTCGAGCAGGAACGTGCCCAAGAAGAAAAGGAGAGACTTGAGCTTGAGTATGTCGATCTTTTACCCAATATGCGCAGGACAGCCGATACTGACAGACACAGGCACCAAGCGGATGAACAAGAAGACGAGCTTGCTCGAGAGCGTCAGGCTGCAGACGCCCGCCTCAAGGCTCTCGAAGAGCAGGTCCGCCAAGGAAAACTTAAGAAGGAAGAAGAGAAGCGCAAGAAGAAAGCCGCTCTCGCCGAGGCCAAGGATAAGGAAGCTCAACTTGCAGCGCGACGTGCCGAAATTGAAGCTGCCCGCAAGCGTGAAGAGGAGCTCCAACGCCAGCTCGAGGCCATGAACGACGACTCCTCTTCTGACGACGACGAGGGCCCTGAACAGATCACGCCTCAAGCCTCGACCCCTACGCATGCGAGCCAGGAGTTGGAGCGCACTGTCGAGCCCGCTGCCGCCGCCGCCGCAGCTCCTTCCCCTCCGGCTGCGCCTCCAGCACCTGTCGTAAATGCTGTCACCTCTCCTACCGAGACTACAGAAAGCCGTAACCCATTCTACCGAATGATGTCCCAGTCTTCTGACCCGGCCCAAGCCGAGGCACCTGCTGCTCCTGCCGCTTCTGCTCCTCCAGCACCCGCCGAGTCTACCAACCCCTTCTTGCGTATGCAGCAAGAGGCCAAGACAGCGCCACCGCCAGCCATATCTGAGCCGGCTGCGCCTCCCAAGCCCTTCATCCGCAAGCGCGCTGATAGCGACGACTGGGGAAGTGACAATGAAAAGGATGATGACGACTCTGACGATGACGACCGGCCTGGTGGTGGTAGCGCTGCCGCTCTGGCATCCATTCTATTCGGCACAATGGCACCACCCCGTCCGTTGTCTTCCATGGGCGAAAAGTCAGTCGGATCGCCTGCGCAGAGCTCACCCATCGCCGCTCCGCCGCCGCCGCCGCCGCCAGCTCCAGCAGCATCAGCGTCGCCTCCAGCTCCGGCTCCGTCGCACGAAGAGGCCGGCTCTGCGGCGCCAGTCGCTCCACCACCACCTCCACCCCCGCCACCACCAATGCCCGCAGCATCATCTCCTACTGGTGCACCTCCCGGCCCCCCTCCGCCTCCTCCCATGCCCAGCATGGGCGCGCCGCCTCCACCTCCCGGGCCTGGACCGGCGCCACCCTCCATACCAGCTGCTGGTGGCGGCGGTGGCCGACCGGCCGGCTTCCTTGGTGAGATCCAAGCAGGCAGGTCGCTCAAGAAGACGACAACCAAGGACAAGAGCCAGTCAGCAGTTGCAGGACGAGTGTTGGATTAGTGTGAAGGCAAGAAGTATGATAGGGCTGAGATTGGGGTTGTCTATGGACAAAGAGACGGAAGTAGTGATGTAGAATTTGAGTTTGTGGGTAGCAGCGAGAATATATGTTATAACCACGATACATATTTATCATTGACTGGGCTGCAAGGTGTGGATGTGGGACCTGGTGTGATGCGAGGATATAAAGATGAGCTCGAGTTGTGTTCCAGCCTGAGGACATATCCCGCGGTGTACGATGTATCTCTGAACGGAGATGAAGAGACGAAGGCAGTGTGTGATGATGTCGATGGAAAATTGCATCAAATGGAGGGACCGGTCAAAGATGGTTCTACTATGTTGGGGTGTGAGAGTCGCAACCACGCGTGGGCGGTAGACAAGGTCCACGATGATGTGGATGATTCTGATTCAGCTTCGAATTACAGCGGCGATCACGATGAGAAAACCTTCTATCAGAAGAAAGGGGGCGATGACGAGGGGGCTGAAGAGCGCTCTATTGCCTCGAGTGTTAGATGTCGAAGTGGGTGGGGAAATGGAATCAGAAACGAGATTAGAAATGGGACTGAGAACCAGTCGAGAAGCCTGTCGCCTGGGCATTGTCTCAGTGTTGCGCTGAGGAAGTTTTGTGTTGAGAATGGGGTTGCTATTGAGAGGAGGGGTAGGTGGAGGTGATGGTGGATTTCCTAGGTGCTTGGTTCACCTTGGAATACGATAAACGAGCCAATTATCAGTAATACAGATGGTCACAGTGGCGGTTCATTGGTCAAACGGATGTTAATGCTGTTTGGAAACTTGATGAGGGCAGGAAAGGAAAGATTGCAAATCGTTGATATGTCGGTGGTTTTGGTCTCTTTCTCATCCTCCGCTTTCTATGTTTTAGGTCTTGGTTAGCGACTGTTATTATAGATAGCACAACAGCTTTATATTGATTTCTCTGGTGTCTTTTTGAAAAAATGTGGTGAAGCATTACTTGGACGGTTGACCCAGGGTGTGGATTTCTGAATACGAAATGGTGTGAAGCTTGACAAGTTTGGAATTGGAAGGGATTATGATAGAGTAGGTGGGAGGAGGATTGTGCCGTCTTTTCTTTACGTTGTCGCAATTTGCTACAGATAGTTCAGAACTGCGTGTACGTGTATGCAGAAATATCACATATCCAAAAGGGTTGGTTGGTTGCCTGCTTTGCTTGGTAATCTAACGGCTACTCCAGCCTCTTATACGTATGCATTGACCTGCTCATCGTGAAGCCAGCATATTGTATACATTCTTGATGCAACGAGAAGATCGGCGATACCATTGATATCGACGTCGATTTGTCGACTCTTGGACCGGGCTGACTGTCGTAGCCGGAAGAGATGTTTATCAAATAGAGCAGATGGTTCTATATGTGCATGAAGAGATGTAGAAAGATGTCTGAAAAGTTACTTCACACACTTGTCGACTTGATGCTAACAAATCACATGGAAGTAAGTATTTGGATATGCAACACTAATCATATTAACAACATCTCAATATCAACACCATTGTCGCCCTGATCTTTGCATCAAAGAATCAACGTCATCGTACATTGCACATAACCCTAAAGAACTAAAAGTGTGTCTATGTATATGCAAGTACAGCAAAGCAAAGTAAAGCAAAGCCAAGCAAAATACGTTTTTGCCTCAACACCCGATGTCCAAAAGGCGTTTCGCAAACATTCACCTTCTATTTACCTACTGACCTCCCTCACGACGTTCTCGCGCCTCCACCTCCCCCCCCCCTCCTATCACCGGTTTTCCCAAGCGAGTAAACAACTCAAAACACCGGAGACACAACAGAAAAGAAGGAATGATGAGGTTGTCTATCTATGAATAATGGCACAACTACAAAGGCATATATATTTAGAAATTAGGAACTGGCATAAAAGTGTTTTATTACACATGACTATGGAAAAATGCATTCTACATCGTCTGAAAGAGAAAAACGGGTATATGTCGAAGCATCCCTTTGGTTCCTGCAAATACTACCCGCTGTTCATAACCGTCGTTATATCATGTGTGTTCGTACAAAGATATATTCTGGGCCCGTCCGTCATTAATAGATCAAGATCTCCTGAAATGGCATGTGCATATCTATCCAATCTTCCGAATCTTTACTCCAGCCTAGCGGGAGTGGAATCCCTGATTGACGACCGACTATTTTGCTCTGAAAATAAGCCGGTCCAACAATCGTATAGCGATGCCCATCACCTTCAATCTTCCTAAGGATCAGGGGCATCCTTGTGCCGACGATGATTGCGCAAATGTCGTCCTTGCGGGCTGCAGATGGCACAAGTCCATGCAGACCGCAACCGAGGAGAGCAAGCCGTTTACACATGCCACGGATCATTATGGCTTGCAGAAAGAACTTGGCATGCGGCACCTGGAGGTATACCTGGTCTGAACGATCTGCAGTGTCGGTCTCGAGAAGGCGTGCAAAAGCGAAGGCTGATTCAAGCCACTCTTGCTCACTACCCATGTAATGCCCGAAACACATGGCAGTGATGAGAGCGATAGCCAGGCGGTGGTGGTGCGGACCGGGGTGTTCTGCCGACTTGGGTGCCATGTCTCTCCAGGTTGCAAGCATGTAGTCGACTGTCATCTCATGATTATACTCAAGGCCAAGAGGCGGAGGGGTTGGTGCGATATGAGCGATGGCATCAAAGAGGATGGCCTGTACACAGAGCACTGAGCCGTCATCTTGCCATGTGAATTCGGGAGTGTCTGTGGCCTCGGCCATCCTGTTGGTGAACTTCATGGTTTTAAATCTGTCTCCTTTCACCATAGAGATGCGAGAATTCCAGTGTGGGACCCACGACGGTGTGGAGCCGAGAGCTTGAATCGACTGCTCAGCGACTGTATAGCGCAAAATATCCAGATCCCGCGTCTTGTCCAGGTATTTTATTGCAAAATCGCGGTAGACGTCGATAGGTGATGTTCCGCTACTGTAATCCGGGTCCAGCTCGAGCGCTTCCATGACACTATCCGCAGTGGGGATCGCCATGAATGCGTAGATGCGGTCTCTGGCATCTGTCAAGTGCAAGAAGCGAGCCTGATTGAGTGTTTCCAGCGTGGTAAAGGGTGCTTGAGTGTTCATGTCTGTACGATTCATCATAGTCTGTATACGCTTGGATAAATCTTTGTACTTGTGAATTGCATGGTTCACATGGAGTCTGCGAACTCCTAAAGGCAGTAAATTGGGCAATTTCTGAATGACCCGGTAGTAAAACCACATACAAGCAGTTACCAGATCGAGCCATGGTATTCTGCGCCCCGCCCAGAGGATGAGGGACGAGCGACTGAGTGCTACTTCTTGCATGGTCCATCCACGCCCAAACCAGGCATGGCGGGTCAGGACAGCCACGGCTTGCCACCTCTCTGATAGCAGGAGAGGGCTGTCTGCATCGGGCCACGGACAGGAATCTGGCTGCCATGAGAAGCCAGGATCTTCAAAAATTGCATTGAGCATCGTCATTACGTCGCGAATCAAATCAGATGCGATCACGACTTGCTCTCCCCCCCAATACCCGAGGCATATCAGAGTGCATATCGATGATTTGTAGATGTTGCCCATGCGTTTCACTTGATGGCCTTTTTCACCGTCGTCGTCCTGATTGATGCAGACCCCATCAGCCCACACGGCAACGGTCTCAGTAGCGTTGCGAGCCTGACTGAGTGCAGTGGCCAGACTGCTAGCGATCGGGAGCTGCTGTCCATCGACCCGGATCCAGTGGTCTTTTGACGCAGAGCCCCAGGCGTACGAGATGGCTTGGTATGGATACAGGTCGACTTTGGCAAAGTCGATCACGTCCATGGATCCGACGAGCGGGTCATTGATAGAGAGGGCTGGTCTGAGTTCGAGTCGACGGATGTGGTTTTCGCTCGGCAAGGCCTGGTACCGGTACATGGGCAGCCCCGCCGTGGCATCGGCCATTGTTGATAGCTTGTTGCTGGCAGTGACCGAGGGGGACTGGGCTCAAAGCAACATTGCAGTCTGTCGAGAGCCGAACGAACAAGGCCGAGGAAGAGGACAGTGAGGAAGAGGAGGGTGAGGAAGAGAAGCAGCAAGACTCAACAGCCATCCATAGCCACCAGGGCATTTCAAAGCGGGGCAGCCAGCCATTTTATGCAGGTGGAGGCCAGCAGCTGACTGCATTCTGTTGTATATATTCCGCCAGCCAAGCAAGCGTAAGCTTTGGAGGCATCGAGCACACCCCCGGGTTCTGCTGATGCTGATGTTGATGTTGATGTTAGTGTCCAGATGTGCTTCAGGTGTCGTTCTGGGCAGGAATCACATGCTTGGCACTTTGAGGCTCAGTTGCCGGCTTAGGCCAGCTCCACTTTGCAGTCCGGGATGCCCCCCCCCCGTCAACGCCTCCACGCCCCACAACAGCCCCGCGTCAACTGGCGGCTGCCCACTTCAGCGGCCCCCCAGTCCGCCGCGTATCGTCATTGCCAAGTCGTCCATTTCCAACGACACATCGTTACTTCTCGGTCAGTTTCCCGCCGTGTTGGAGCGCCAGGAACCTCCCAACTCCGATACAGGACCTGCCGCACAGTCACCACAACCACAACCACAACCGCCATTCTACTCATCCACAGCCAGGCCACAGCATGGAAAAGATCCCAGAACCACGGGCGCCGCACGAGTTCATTCTCGACGCCTTTGCCGACCCCGCCTCGGTCCGTGACGTGGTGCGCGGTGCGTTGCCCCCAGAAGAGTCCAATAACCCCTGGTCGCTTCCAGCCTCTGCACACAGCCCTGTCTGCTTGCTTTTGCTGCGTCGCTCAGCCGCGTTTCGACTGCAAGTGTATGAACAAGGAACAAATCAATAAACGAAAATACCCTGCCTGGCCCTGTCGTCTCTGCTGCCCCTCCATTCGGTTCTATGTGGCCACAAGATCAAGGTCTCATGGCATTTTTATACATTCATGAACAGTCCCAAACTGACATCTCGTAACAACAACACCAGGCATCCTACACACAATCTTCTTCCACCGCTACTTCCCTACCATTACGCCCCAAGCCCACGAGGTGCTCGACCTGACCCTCCCCTACGTCGCAGTCCCCGAGCTCGAGACCCTGATCGATGCACGCACCGCCTCCCTCGTGCGCGAGCTCGACTCGTCCTCCAACAGCGCTGCCGCCGCCGCTGCGGCGGCGGCTGCCAACATGACTTCTCCAACCTCTCCAATCAGTTCGAGCCCCTTTGAGAGCGCCCGGTCGTCGCCCTATTCTCCACCACAACCGGGACGCGCTGCCGCTGCTATTGGGGCCTTTCTTGGTGTCGGTGGCATCGGCAGTCATGGGAGCAGTCCAGCCACTGCTAGTGTAGCGAGAGGCGGTGGAAGAGGCCAAATATCAGTACACTTCATGGAGAAGACGAGGCGGCGCAAGATGTGGTACAAGGGCGACGACGAGGTGTGCTGGGAGAGCTGGACGATAAGAGTAACCGTCGCCGAGCCTCGAACAGAAAGTGGTGGGTCGATCTCGTTACCCATTGAATCGCGCACCGCATCACCATGTTCTGCCTCTTCTCGTCGTCCCCTTGTGTTGTCTCGGGTATCCTCCTCTTGTGGCCCATCCATTCTCTACGAACCCTTCACTACTACCAAAACGTACAAAGTGTCTGAGTTGCTAATATTGTTGGTGAACCAACGTAGAACGCGCCAAGGTCCGCAGAGCCATGGAATCAACCCTCCTTACCACTATCATGAAGATCATCACCTCAGTCAACACACACAAAGACCACATCCCACCCATCACCACTACCGAGGCCAATCCGTTCCCGTATTCCATCTCAGTCAACCAAAAGGAGTCAGGAGGCTTGGGCTCGGGTGGCGGCGGCGGTGGTGGTGGTGGGGGGGGTGGAGGAGGCGGCTGGGCTGGGCGCTTTGGCGGCATGTATTGACTATTGCGTGATGTAATCGTGCTGGATATACCCTAGGTCCTGGAGAACTAGCAGGACACTAATGCTTGTGTACAAGTGCCAAGTTTGAGGTAACTGATCTGTCCACACAATGAGTGAGTAGCGGGATTATGTTGGTGTTGATGACGTGCAGGTCTCGTCTTGCCTCTTGGGCTACGCATCTGCCTTTGCTGAATGAGTTTGCGAATACTGTCGAGAGAACACTGCCTCTTCCGCCACTTCAACACACCCGACAAAGCATGATTCGTCCACGGCACCACGGAACCCGTGGATAAAGTGCCGGGCTGAAGCAGCAAAGCTGGATAGATACAGCTCATGATGTATATATAATATAACCGCGATACCCATAAATCAAATGGCACTTCAGGTGCTTCTATCCATCCATGCACTTGACTATACCGCAAGCATACAAACCGGTTGTGATTACGGCAGTAACAAACAACAGCATTAGCTGTAGAAGCAACAGCAACAACACCACCACACAGCATACATGCACCACCCGGGGGAGTCCACTCGCTTTTTGAAAGGAACACTCGGTCAAGGTGGGTGGGGGGGCTACGGAGATAGGGAGATAGATAATACAGACAGATGGACGGACGGACGGACGAGCTTCATCATCATCATCATCATCATCATCATTAATGATCGATCAAGATGCAATACGGCACGATACGACACGATACGACACGATACGACACGATGCAACACAATGAAATAAACACCACCAATTCAATAACGGCACGTAAATCTTATCAAGCTGAATACAGCCAACCATGAATCCGTCTGTGTAAGTCTTGATTCCCTTCGGCATGTTGTAGTCAAGTTTGACGAGAACAAACCGTTCACATCCATCTCAGGCCATGTACATAATGACAAAACAACCCAGGAACAAAAAAGAGCAAAACCTTCATTCTGTCCGCCCAGGCCGATGTGTATCACCGAGAGAAACTGGTGATGAGAGGGGAAGGAGAGGAAAGAAATACAGGAATAATAGTCCACCGACCTCGGATTTGAGAATCCTAAAATCTAACACCGTACAAGAAAAAACCATGTACACATAAAATCCCACTTGCTACATCTGTTGTCATCCCCTTGCCCAAACAATGTTGCCCGATAATTATCCATTGGCTCCTTGCGTTCCCTAGTATTGTCAAAGCACAGAATGATAAAAAAAGGAAAAATGCGAATAGTGAAAATAACAAAACGGTGACGAGATGTTGGAGTCAGTGCTCCGTAACCAGAACTCCATGCAGGCCAAGCTCGAGAAACAGCTCGTGCGGAAAATCAAAGAAATCAAAAGCATAAACCTATAAGAAGAAAACCCCCCGCTTGATGTCTTTGATAAACCTTGGTCGTATCCTATGCAACCCGATCCATAACGCCCTGTCGAATAGGCCACCAGGATAACAGAGAATCGGAGGCCAAAAGTTTGTCGGTGGCTTCACAAAAGTCGTCATTTAATCGTGATAGTCATGGGAATGTGCTTGCCATCTAGAAATGATCAAGACCAAAGAGGGCAGCGGTGTACTGCTCAAAAGTAGTGCGTTGTTGAGAAACACTTTTGACCCGCCGCAATGGTTCGAACAGATGCCTAACCATAACGATGCAGAGTCGAGGGGCCATAAGGCTCGAGGCCCACTGGCCTCTCGCCGATGCTTCTGAATGTTTGGGTTAGATCCAGCGCAGCCGATTCGCCTAGCGTCTCAAACTGCTTCAGGTCAATCTCCTCCTCGCCAGGAAGGACCCAATTCTCAACATCTTGTTGCCCCGGTGTCTTGGCGCCAGGCAAGAACTTGGTCGGGGTGGCAGCAAGAGACCTGCCTGACAGTACCACCTTGCTTGGAGAGTCATATAGCCAGGGTGTGTTCTCATCTTCCAAATGGTATTGTCCGCAGAGCTGAGAAGGAGACGCCGGTATGAATGTTATCTTATGGTTCTTCTTGGCGCTCAACAGCTCGTCCAACAGCCTGCCCGCCGTGTTTCCGGTAAATGGAGACTCGGGCCCCGGTCCCGAAGTGTTATCTTCAAAGATTGTGAAATTATCAAAATCTCCACCGCGGTTCGATCGTCGGCTCGTGTACAACGAATTATACTCACGCACACACTGAGGTGTCTCGAGCATGGAACGCACACTGGCCCGGAGCTTGTCGTGTTGACGTACGGGAGAATTGTCCCATTTGGATACTGTTTTGGGAGGGGCAAGATCTGGTGTTCCTGCGAGCGTTCGCTTGGTGCTTGCTGGTGTCTTGGCTGCAGCAATCGTCTTCAATGGCGACGTGCGCTGGCGCATAGGGGAGCCCTTGGTCAGCGGAGACGAGGGTGGCAGCATTTGGGTTCTACCCTTGGAGGGACTGTCACTGGATGATGCGCGCATCTTCCTGATGGCGTCCTCTGCGCGTCCGCCACCTATAAACTCGTGGTCCGCGTCCGAAGAAAAGACTGGTGCTCTCTGTTGCCCGTACCGTAGGATAGAGGACTCCAACCCGGTCATGTAGCCGCTATCAACCATCGAATACCGCTTACGCTTGCCCGATGTCCAACCGAACGAGGCCCTCTGTCTTACTGCAGGTGTTGGAGTATGGCTGGGAGCTGATTCACGCCGTGAAATGGCAGGCGGTGAGGATGTGAGGGCGGCGTCAAGTGGATGGGCATAGTGTGTTTCGGTGGCCAGCTCGCTCTCTTCAAAGGCGTCCGAGACTGGAATTGTGGCATCTGAAGAAGGCTCAGGCTGGAGCGGTGTTGGAGGCTGTAAGTTTGGAATCTGCTGGAATTGTAATTGAAAATTGCTCATCTGAGGCGGTAGCACAGCCTCTGAGAAGGACGGCGCCATGGAAGCCGGCAGCGCAGAAGGCTCGAGTCGGGTAGTAGAAAGCACACCCATATTCCTGCCTGAGGTTGCACTCTCGGAGCCGGGCCGCTCCTTCAAGTAGACATCCAAGAGCTCCCGCTCATTTCCAGGAATGATGAGCCAGTAGTTGCCTTTGCCTGGATCGTCCTTGGCCCGAGCCTGCTTGTCAAAGAATTTCTTGTGCAGACTGAGATTGTGGCGGATGCTGTTCTCCCACGTGTCGTCTCTTTGATAGTAGCACCAGGTAGTTCGAATAAAATCATAAATCTGGGACAGTGTTCGTCGGCGGGACGGGGCTTTCCAAATGGCCAAGGCAATCATCTGCGCATAGGTATACGGCGGCTTGGCATTTTCCTCGCCAGCATCGACTGGGGGAAAGGCTTCGGCGTCTGGGATGGGAATCAGATCTCGATGTCTGCCGGGCTCGTCCGTCTTGGATCGCTTTGCTGCCTTGCGCGGAGAAGTATGCTCCAAGGTCGGAGAGTCTGGTAGAGCACGCTTCGCAGCAGATGCAGTCGAGCCATGCTGGGATGGAGGCGTCTTGGTGCCGGCGGCCGGTGCGGGCAGCAGAGGCTGGTTCCGCGTCACTGTAGAGGGCTTCGCTTTGGCAGACTTCCTAGGAGTCTGTGGTGGAATCTTTGGCATGGAATCTGTAGTAGAAGCCTCCACTTTCAGTGCTGGAGGTGCCAGAATCGGGCCGGTGCTGGCGAAAGGCGACTCGATCTTGTTGGCGGAGGGAGTCAAGGCTTGGTTTGGAAACGACATGTCCTCGGAACAATTGACTGGACCGCCGAAATCTGGATTGGAGTCTATCAAGCCAGTAGAGCCGACGGCGCCGACGGCTGCAGCTGTGATGACGGTTGTACTGGTGTTGAAGCCAGTCACGTCGTATTCGGCAAGGCCACTGCCACAGGTCATGTACGGCGCGGCGGCAAGGTCAAAGGACGAATGGCTAGGAAAGTTTGCATCAGGCAGCCCTTGGTTGTTGTAGGATGACGTCGCCGGGGCCATGGACATGGCGGCGTGCAGGTCGAAAGGCATATCAGTCAAATGCAAGTTGGCGTCGCCAAACATTGGTTGCGCCGACGACATGAGATCGAATGTGGGCTCTGGCTGGGGCGTGTAATGCCTCGTGGTAACCGAGGGCTGTGACTGTCGACGAGGCTGGCTCGAGTAGCTGGGCATGGGAGCGCTATTTGGGTTGGAGCCGGCAGTAAAGGACTGCGAGTGGGATTTTGCAAAGGGCGGGCGCGCCGTACTGGCGACGACGTCGTCGCCGTACTGCATACGATGAACCATGTCTCGTACCTTGTTGGAGCCAGTCTCTGCAAGAGGAACGACGGCGCCGACGAGGGCTGGACAATGGCTATCGGGAGATTGAAAGCGAGGCGAGGCGAGCCGGCTTCGAGTCTGGAGTGGAGGATCGGGAGTCGAGTATGTACTTCCAAGACGAGTAAGTGGGATGGGCGACGGGTGGAATGAGCGCGAGGCGAGATGGCAGTGGTAGTCTAGCAGCGGCCCATGTACTTTTGATCAGAGAGTTGACACAAGCACAAACAGTGGAGCCGGCGGAGCAAGGGAGGACTTTGGGAGTGGTCCGTGGCGTGTGGTGGACGGTGGGTTCTCCTGGTTCTGTAGTGAGGAGCGAATCGAGTGTCTCAAGCAGAAGCGGCAGATGTCGATCTTGGAACTCCCCGCTCTGGGCTTCTGGGCTCTGGCTTCTGGCTTCTGGCTTCTGGCAGCTATGGATTCGACGAGCAGTGGTCAGCGGATGTTGCGACAGTCACGCAAGCAAGTGGTCGGCAGTTCTGGATTGCAGGGTGCTGAGTGTGGCGGCGGTGAGGTGGACGAGGGTCCTGGTGGTGGGCGGTGGGTTGACAAAGGACGAAGAGAGGCAGCAGAAGAGGAGGAGGTAGGTCGACTGGAGAGCAAGTGACGGGTAAAGTGGATGGAAACGGACGAGAAGGGCGCCTGGGTACATGGACAGCGCGAGTTGGGGACGCAGCAGGTACTTGAGCGGGCTGTAGCTGCACGGTGCCCAGCAAGGTGCCAGCAAGTGCCAGGTAGCAGGCGGGCAGAACCCCTGTCGCAAACTTTGGAGCTAGCAGGGGGTCGCAAGGGTTGCAAGGATGGCAAGGGCCAGGTTGGCACAGATCCAGGTTGTGGACTGGCAAAAGACTGGGAAGGCACAACCTGTCCACCTCTAGCTGTATGGTATTTTGGTGGGGAAAGCGGAGGGAAAGAGCAAGAGGCAGGGAGGGAAGGGTGCACCCAATTAGTCAAGTCGCTCTGGCTCTTGTTGGGCTGCGAGCCACGAGCAAAGCCCAGACAGAGCATGAGCTGTAACCAGCAATAGAGGACAGTGCAGATGGGAGAAAGAGAGAGAGAGAGCTAGAGAACAAGAGAGCAGGAGCATCGAGGCAGGGGCGCTTGAAACGAAGCAACGGGCTGAGTTATCGCATCATGACCAGTCAACCATAATGTGGGTTGGAAACGCAGCAAAAGACGACGAGACAACGACATGTCCAAGGACCCGCCAAACAGCAACAACGAGCGACTGCGACAGTGATCTGATGGGATCTGATGAGTCTGATGGATGACGAGCAATCCAGCAGCAGCGCGGGAACATCGTGGACTGCCCAATGCGGGCGCTGTGAGGAGAAAAAAGACATGGCGAGCGTCACTTACACGACAGACTCCACAGCCAGCATTCCAAACACTGCCCGTCACAAAAAGTCTCTGGCTGCCGAGCCGTTGGGATGTTGGAAACGAGCAGGCACCAGCCGTGCGGTCGACGGTCGATAATGGCGCAGTGGCTTGTGGGATGGTTGAGCGGCATCAAGCATCAAGCGTCGAAAAGTGAGGCAAAAGGTTGGAAGGAGGAAGAAATCAGTTGACGAGCAGCCTAGAAGGAAAATGGCAGCTGGCCCAGCACCTGCAGCGTGTGGTAAGTACTTACTTCCTTCCCGTAGGGACGAGTTTTAGCGATGACTTTGCGATCAGTGGACTGCGACAAGGCCTACGGGCACCCCCGGTGATTGGCCCGAGGCCCTGGCGAGAATGTGGTCAACCTGGCGCTGGCAGCCAGCAATTGGCGAGAGGGCGGCCCACTCTGCGACAGCGCCAGCAGGGGTCGCCCGCCCGTGTGTGCCAGACAGCCCAGACAACACCCCGCTAGACCTGCTAGACAGCCCACAGGCTTTGCATGTGCGCTTGGCCCAACTTGCCAAAGTCCGTCACAAGCGCCCAATCTCGACATCACAACGAGACTTGGAATCATTGACGAGCGACGAGAGCGAAGCAGTGAGAGGATGGGCTATCACGTAGGTAAGTACTTGTCAGTGCCGTTCTCTTTGGTAGCAAGTGCTCTCTATTCAAGCCGTGCTCCTTCGTCGAACTGGGAGCTGGACTTTTCTCCTTCTCCTTGTTCCTCCATTCTTTGCCTCACTCAGCACTTATTATTACACCTCCCATTACACACTCGCTCTTGAGTTGCACAAAGAAGCGCTGCTGGCGCTAACAGACAATGCAGGAACGAGGCCAAACTACTCTGGCTGAAAGAAACTGCAAACCCTCCAGCAAGGTGTGCCACCATTAATGAATCCAGAGGCGGTGCGGTGCCACACACCAAGGAGAGGACAGAAGAAAAAGAAATTGGCATCATGGGCAAGCGCCTCTCGCGCTTGTCTGTTCGTTCCCGTTTTGTGTTTCTCTTTCTTTGGCATCTGATCCTTCTCTTGTCCTTGTTCTTTTTCTTCTACTCCTTCTTCCTCTTCTTCCTCTTCTTCCTGGTCTCTGTCATCGCTTTCAATTTCAAGATCTGCCCTCCAATGTCCGGAAAAAGCAACGCTGGCTTTCGACTTTAAGTGCGTGCATATTATCCCTCGCCCCGAAACCCACTCTTTTTGCTACCGTGGATCCTCTTGCGCGCCCCCGCCTCTGTCGAACCCCATCAGCCCTCAGCCCATGTCACCTGGTTTGAAGCCCGTGCTCTCTCTCTCTCTCTCTCTCTTTATTAGTCATCAATGGTGACATTCGATCTTGGTTCGCCTTACCCAGCTATAGGGCAAGTCTGTCGTATCGGCTGTGAGGGACAAGCCAGCTTGCACATATTAAAGGATGGTTGTTCTGGTGTGCAGTTGTCGTGGGATTTGCCAATAAACTTTACTGACTGTGTGGATATATCCGTACTGTACGTCTGGCATCAATCGGGCATTGCAGCCCCCGATACCCTGTTGATGCTGCGCTGCCACACACACAAACACACATATACAGTACCCTCGTTGTTGGAGATTGCCTTTCCTTGATGAAGCTTGGAGGGAGGCTGGAGTTTTAGAGATCACTCCCCTCCCGATAAAATGGCGTCGGTGCCGGTGTTCCAGATAATGTCGAAGGAAGGGCCTCATGTCTTTTGTGCAGAACAGAGCAGCGTAGCCGTAACACAGCCCCAGTTCAATAGTTGCGGCCTCCCAACGAACTGTATCAATTGATAAGGGAGCGTTGTGCAGGTCTCTGGGATTCGCAAGATTTCTTACAGCAAGCCGGGGAAGCAACCCCCCCCCCCCCCAAAAAAAAAAAAAGAACATGAAAGCCATGTGACATTCTCTAGGTATTCATTGACTCAAGAGACGGCATGATTGTTGAGACCTGGTGAGCTGGGTGGGCTACTGTGTATCCCAGTCTCATTCGTTTCATATGGTTCAGCATGGCATCTCTATGTTATTGGCTGCTTGCTGAGCATGGGATCCACCATTACTATTACCGTCTGTCAACGCACATCTGCGTCATATCGCTTTGAACAAATGACTTACCAGCTCGTTCGTTACGGCACGGCACGGCGCCCTCATACTCACACCCACAGTGGCTGGCAACACGGAAAAAAGGCAGAAAGTTGAGAGAAAGAAAAAGCCAGCAAGATGATAAGCAGGGTCCCAACAGAAAACGCGTACCGCAAAGCTTTATCTCAGCTCCAGAATATTACAAAAACATGGAAAAACTGACCAAGGGTAAAAAAAGCCACTCACTATACTGTATGTCGATGACCTTCTGCTGTATACTTGCTTGCTTCCTTATTTCGACATTGTTAATAAGAAGGAGTGAGGTACTGCTAAACCAATGTGCATTTGTTAGCGGGACCTGCTTCTTTCGCGGTGCGCGTAATTTGATTGGCACCTTTGCTGAAAGAACAAAAACATAACATGCCGTGTAGAATTCGCACACAAACCCTCCAAAAGAGCAAGAAGACGAGAGCGGCATGTCCGGTATCGAGTGACTGCGGCTTCCTCGGAACGCTGAAAATTCAGCACTACATTCTTGTCAAGAAAACGAGTGTCCCTGTTGGTGTTTCTCTCTCACTTATTCTTTATCGAAGGAGGAAAGGACTTCACCCATTCTGGATTTCATCATTCGGTTTACCTTTTTTTTTTTTTAGCTGTGCGCTCTTCTCCTTTACCTTACCTGGTGAGTCTGGATCCTAGATCCTGTGGTGTGGGCCGTCGACCGTTGGCCCACTCCTGGTCTCTGAATCTTTGGTTTCCCAACTAAATCAAACGGCGGGTCTCCAAAAGGCGAGAAGCGTACTTACAAGCATGGGAGAAGCTTCCCTGCGGCCTGGAATTCTCGAGGCTCGGCTAGCTGGGACCGGCAGGTATGGGTGTACGTATGTCCAGATGCCGCACAATTCGTTGAATACCAAAGACCTGGTGCTAGGTAAGCTGCCTTGGCAGCTTGGCCGTCCGTACCAGTCAGTCAGTTTGGCAGTCTAGACCCTTTGAAGAGCACTGCTAGACATGGACGGCCGACTGGTTGAGGAAAGAAGCTCAAGAGAATGTCCGACGATGATGTTGCTGGCACGTCTTGGTGGATATTTGTACGTCGGATTATGGAGATGTTTGCTCGGCTTGCCTTGCCCCCTTTGCCTCTCCTTTTGTCCCGTCTTTCTCTTCTTCAACATGGTGTCGATGATGGCTGTTGGTGGATCCATAAGTCTCCCTTTGTAAATTCAACGGCAACACTGAAAGTGTGGCTGTGGCTGCGTAGTTTCCGCTTTTCTGCGAGTAGTCTCGTGCGGCCTGGGTCGTTGCCGCATCTTGTTGAACAACTGGTGCATGAAAGTGGTCCATGTGTGCAAGTTCTTTGATGAAAGGAAGTTGTGGCTTGATGGCATTTGTGATGGTGAAATGCCTTGTGAGGCAAGCCAGCAGTGAGATTTTTCGCAGCGTCGACGCGTGGATGGATCCATCTTGGAGATTTGGTCTGATGTTGGTGATATTTGAAGAATTGATGCACAAACATCGAGGGCTTTCTGTCTGTATTGCATGATCAACTCTGTACCGTGGAATCTGTAATTGACGAATAAAGAAAAAGAACACATCCTTCAACTTTGATGATCAGAAAAAACATTGAAGTTCATATATATGAAGATCATATTCTTCCCTTGCTCAAGGAGCTGGCGAGTGGCTACTGGTTTCTGGGCTGTTAAGGGACGAAGCATCACATGCCAAGTATGACCAGTACACCACCAGTGATTCGTACCTCGAACGCGTTCATCACAATTCGATCAACCGTCAAATATATGGTTCATATCAATGAGAAGGATGAGTCATAGATGTGACGGACGTCTTAGACTCCCTTTGTTCGTCGCGTGGGATCGCATAAACCTGCGCAGAATTTCCATTAGCCACCTCCTGATTTTTCCCGACCATTGGATACTGCTAGTATGTATGTATGAATTCCACCACTCAAACATCACTTATTCACTTATCCGACAAGAAATATTAGATCTTCTCTCTTCTCATCTTCTTTCAATTTACTTTTGAGAGTACCTGCATGCGCCTATTGAAACCTGTAGTGATTATATCAGAGGTATAGCAGTTCACGTCGATGAGCCCACGGCTCACGAACAAACGCGTGTAGACTGACCAATGGAACCCGAACGCGCTAAAGAAAACGCGTTACTTATGGCGCGTCTTAATTCTTCCTTACTTCCGTTCCTGTGACGACGCGTCGATTGACTTTTCTCGGGACTTCTTGGCTTGGGTGTGGTGGATTATGATTAGATGGAGAAGGGAACCTTGGACATGAGGACAAGGAAGAAGTCTTGACAGGCATATCCTTGCGTTAAGAGCAGGGGATGCTGGATGGACAAAAGATGGACCCTAACCCGATTTATCACTAACAAAGACTCGCTTCAAACACATAGTAATGTTCCAGAAGCTATGGAGATAATTGAAGGGTTGGGTGAATGGGTGGAGGGACGTGTGCGTAGAAGCGCATGGCAGTGATCGGAGATGAGACTGACAATATGAAATATTGTATAAGAAGAACTGAAGCAGCAATTGCAATGGTAATCAGGGTTGAGCCAACGTACTATAGTATTTTGGGTGGTATAAGTGGTGGGGGTTGGTTCAGCGTGTATATGCAAAATGCAGGGCATGCAATTAGAATATCCATCAAGTGGAATATTCCTATAATCTTGTGCTACGATCCAGACGCGGCACTTAGTATCTTGCATATCATCGCTTGGTCCACGCTTGGTGTCAAATATATTCAACACCTTGATTTGGTTCATTGTTTCACTGTTTGAATGATACAAAATTCTCGATCTTACGAAGCACAGCACAACCTGTCCTTCTTGCACCCAAACAGATGTTGCACCTATTTCGTTCGTGCCGAGCAAAAAATGTGCCGTCTCCCACCAAGGGAGACCATTGTCTCGAAGGGGAATGCAGGTGTGGCTCATTCCATTCAATATTGGCAACATTCTTACCATGAAATCAAAGGATGATAGAGGTGTCGATCGTTCTGGTCTCTTACGCCTGCGCTCTCAACGGTAAAAGCTCAACTGATGACAGTTACTGTGCTGGACACCCTTCCTCCTCTCGGGACTTGGCTGAATAGCATCATGGTATCATGCTTTCTCCATCCACAAGGAACATGACAGATTTGAGGGGAAAAATGAATACATGAGCCACCATCATTTGAGCAGAATCTGACTTGAGCCTTATAACACCCTGGACTATCTGTGCAAATTGCTGCTGTGCTATTTACACAGTTCAGAAACGATCAGCGTGCCTCTAGATGAAGAGGAAGTCTCTGGATGCAAATTAATGCCAAAAAAAAAAAGAGAGAGAGAGAGAGAGAGAGAGAGAGAGAAAGAGAGAAAAGGAAAAAAAGATCGTAGCGAGCACCGGCCTGATTCGCATGGGGAATCAAATGGACGGACTGTAGTAGGCAAATACGCAGTTGAAAAAAGGAAGAAAGCTTATGCAGTGTACATTTTGGTAGCTGTCTTTGGATCTTGGACACGCCAATAAGGCGAGTTTCGCGATATAGTAAAGAACTGTACTTATAAACGACATTGAAAGTGACGAGAAAGATGCATCATCATGTTGGAAGTGCGTATAATCTGTTGTGGTAAGATGTCCAACAATGAAATACAAGATATTTGATTGTTCGAAATCGTTCAAAGAGCGAAGTGCTACATTGCACGTTCAGTCTATAATACTAGCCCAAAAGTTTCATTAGGTATGGCGTTGAAACTGATCTGATGAGATGATTTCTCATACGATCCAGCGTCTCTATCCGTCTCCGTTTAACGACACATCTCGACAGCCCAAGCAGTTGAGATGCTCCAATGAACGCTCTAAGCTCTTGATTCTACACAATCCATCTAACAGGTAAACCGATCTGATCAACGAAGATGTATTACAGACTTGATCAACCATTTGATGCTATACCTATCGGTGGGATGGGCAGGTACGAAAAGACCGTGAGATATCCTGGTCTTACAGCCATTCGCTATTTGATCACATCTGCACGAGTTTGTCAACTTCATTAATACTGTCTTCGGGAATGTCACTGGTGTGTATTGAAACTTGACTTGGCTAGCGTATCAGGCTCGACAGCTCTTGTGAGCACTAAATAGAGGTCACGATGTTGATCACATATACAGTTCATGTAAATTATGGATCAGTAAAGCCTGCCATTTCATAGCACACCGTCGACGGGCTTCTGATTATCTGACAGTTTTCCACATCACCTGCTGGCAATGAAAATACGGGATTCGACACAAAAAGAACGATCAATCTCAGCATCTCGCCCAGGATTGGTGCCAATAGCTCAGAACGCGCGTATACTGTCTTCTGATTTCGTCAAACTGAAGATTGTGTTCGAAGTCAACGGTTGAATAACCAGAATTTAAGTTATCGTGGCGAGTCTGAGAAATTTCGCGGCATTATAACTAGTCAATATGGCTCTACATATTAACTTGAAAGTAGTAAGAACAATGATGTAGTCCGAAGTTCCTCCACGATAACCAGGAAACTCACTGCGAGCCATATCAATATTGAGGAAGATCAAGTTTGGTGACAGCCTTGTCAATAAATATTAGTCTATATCTATCTATATCTGTCGAATACACAGGAGTATGAAATACCAGCTCAAACTCGACTCGAGCGTTGTCCGTGATTAAAGACAGGATATTTGAACGAAAACTGGAGCCCAAGCATAATCTCATCTTCACCATTCACATATCCAAATTATTTACTTTGTCTTCCTAGTTCACCCTTCTCTGGACATACATGCATACATATATATACATAGCCTCTTTGTACCTTGACTTCCTTCAGTTCATCAACTCTGTCCTTCTTCTTTTCTCCCTCCCTCACCCTCTTCCCTCACCCATCCTGCACGCTAACTTACTCAAATCCTCGAATTAGAGCCCTTATTCATCCTTTTCCCTTTCTACTTCCACTCCCTTCTTCCCTTAACCTTCCCTAACCGACCGCCATGGCATCCCCAGCACAGTCACCGTCCCAAGCGTACGTATCAGCCCAACAACAAACACCTCTCTCAACGAATCCATACACGCAATCCTCGCCAGATCCCTCCAACCAGGCTTGACACTCTCAAGCAAATCCTTGGCGCCACGACGCAGCACATCTCGCGGTGTGAGTCCAAAATCCACTTGGCCATCGCTGATATTGGTACTAGTGCTTCCAGTCAATCTGGTCAGCAACCGGCCGATAAAAACAGCTTGTGCAATGGCGAGCGCTAGCATCTCGCCTAGTTGCTGGGTGAAATTGACGACTACTAGGGCGTTGAGGATGTCATCTTTTGAGACGTGTTGGTTTTGTTGCTGCTTTTGCTGACCCTGGTTGCACCCTTGCCCTGTCTCCCGATCTTGCTCAGAATCCCGGTCAGTCTCTTCAAGAATCGTTTGGATAGCCGTAGAAGGCTGCTGAAATGACAAACCACAGCCATGATTGAACAGAATTTGGTAAATAATCCATTCGTGCAGCTGTGTGGCGAGGCTGAAGCGAGTCGTCACGAGGGCGCCGCTGATGGTTGCTGAGAGGGCTCTCAGAGCCATCAAACGGGTGTAGTACCTGATGGAGGAGGTGGAGTGGCCCGCTGCGAGAAGCGCGATGGCCAGCGTGGCTGCTGAGGGGACGAACACTGAGAGAAAAGCAGGGAATATGACTAGTATTCGGGTATGAACTGGTTGAGTCATTCTATATTTACTACTGAAGCTGGACTGTCAAGAAAAGAATCAAGAATAACGGTTATACGATGAATAGGTAGGTCAAAAGAAAAGCCACAAAACTCACTCAACCCAGACGTCAGGGTGTCAGCAACCAGCAAAGCCTGGAAATAAATCGGCAGGTAGAATCTGAATACGTTGATCGAGCCGCTCATGCAGGCCATCGTCAACGAGCCAAGCGCAACAGCCCGATTGCGCGAGATCCGCAGTGGGATCATGGCGCTGTCGCCTGCCCACTTCTGCTCGACGAAGAACAGAACCAGGAGGATGACTGCGCCGCCGAGGCACGTTAGCAAGCGGACATCATCCCAGCTGTAGCCAGAGCCGCCGCCGAGTTGTAGAGCGAGGACGAGCAGGGTCGAGCTGGGATGAAGAGCAGGACACTCGCGATGTCGAGTTTGGCGTGCTAGTGGTCTGGGGAGGATTCAGGAGGGTTCAGAGTGGTCGAAGGATCTGTCCCGGGTGATATTTCTACTGCCTATTTCTGGCTGACTTTGAGGCAGGTCTGGCATGAGGCCTGTGATGGAGAGTGCGGTGAGAAGACATGCTGGGATGGTGATGAGGAAGGAGATGCGCCAGAGGCCAGTGACGTGAGCAATTGCGTCGGCGAAAATGGGCCCAAAGGCGAGAGCGACGCATTCAACACCTCTGTAGATGCCTTGGTAAATGGACCGGCTATGGACGGGAGTGATTTTGGAGACGATGCTGAATTCCCTATGAAATCCATCAATGGGTTGGTCAACATAGCAGACATGAAATCTGAACTTGCTTGAAGACATACATGAATCCACCAGAAAACATACCTGCACCACCACAACCTGTGACGGCTCGTCCAATGTTACAGACAGTAGACAAGGGAGCAATGATGCAGATGATTGAACCGAGAGCAAAGACGAAGTGTGAGGTCGAGAAGACGGATTGGAGGGAGAATATGGTGTACAACTGCCCAAATACCAAGATGGTAGGTGCCAAGGCTAGAATAGAATACTGGAGCTTCAAGAATTATTGTTAGTCTCTCACATTGGTATCATTCATAAATACTAAAGCCTTGTATGGTGAGGTCCAAAGAGAAAATTGCAGACTGGGTCAATACTTACTATGATATCTCATACCAACCAACATCACCAATAGAGTGAGACTCATCGCTGATCACTGGTGTCAAGTTAGCCACGCAGCTCGTGTCCTGAGACAGTAGATATCCAAGGTTATAAAAGCCCACTGGACTACAGCATGTACGGCTTACTCTTGGCCAGCAGAAGACGCTGCATCGTTGCGCACCCCAGTTGTTCGAAACACAAGCTTTGGCCGGACAGCAGCAAGCAAATACCCAAAGAGTGGCATGAGCGGCTTCGCTGATTTGCATTGTCAAGGCCTCGACTGGACTTGAGTGCCGTTGAATTTCCACTTGAGAACTTGTCGAGCTTGCAATTTGGACTGGTTGCGAAAGCCATAACGGCTACTGCAAAATGGTGTCCATCACACCGCCAGCTTGAGTGCTATGAATCGCGGCACTGTCCATCCTGCCTTGTATCCTGCTCTCAAATGCTCTGCCAACCTCGAAAGACACTCAGCAGACCCAAACGAGACTGGCACCGCCCGGGTTCCTCAGCAGCAGATCAAGCAGCAGACCAAAAGGCGTCATTGACGTTACTATGGTCGGTCTCGAGACAGATGGATCCTTGTGGGCTCGAGACGACTGTCGGCTACGTGTTGGTGTGTTTGATCGAGAATCCGATCCGAGGCCGAATCCGATCCGAGGACCAGAAATGGAAATGCAGCTTGCGAATATGCAGACTGTGCGACAAAAGTCACAGATGTCGATTCTCTCCAGAACCATATTGCCTGCTCGTTCCATCAGCCTCGCAACAGCACAACGATAACAGAAAGAAAAGGACAAGACAAGAGTCAGACGCAATGACAGGTCATGTGCGAGGATGGCGCCAGTCTCGCACGTCCTTGGCGACGTTGCACGTCCCAACAGGGCAGCTGTCGTTGGAAAAGTATTGGATCCAAGAAGGCAAGTACAGGCCATGGCGCGCGCGAGTGCCTTGAGCTAGCTCGAGTAGGATGATGTGCCTGCCACCTGGCCCAAATCTGCACACACTCTCTGTATGTACGCAAACTGCAGCCACGACAGCGGCTGCAAACTGCAACTGCAACTGTAGCGCTTACCCAAGTAGATGACAGTTGCATTCTCTTGCTCTCGCACCTCGGAGCTCAACAGCATCGCCGAGCACCTCCTCTCTCAAAACTGACCTCCCTGAAATCGGCCGCAAATCGACACTCGTCCTCGACCTCACCCTCGCGATCACACTCACTGTCACCCTGGCCTGGTCCGGCCTAGCCTTGCCCTACCGTTGCAACTACCCTCTCCCGGCCCGAGCCCGCAAGACGACCCCGCTCTTCACCTTTTCGGCCCGTTGACGACAGCTTTAGCTACGAGAGAGCAAGCAGCTTGTCAGCGACCAAGCAATAGTCTGCCCAAGTCGTACGATGACCCGAGTCCACCACATCCCGACCTAAGGTAGCAAGAGGCGTGCTGGCCAGTTGCCAGTGTTGAAGGAATCACCACCGCAGAGTCTCGACGTCGGATCCACCGTCGTCACACAAGGACAAGACCGAGAACAAATACTACGCAGGCAGACAAACCAGTCCGGCGGAGTGGGACAGCCCTGCTGGGTCTCGGCACAGCCCGAACCAGGTCGCGAAGCTTGCAGACCAATACTGCGGGACCAGTTAGCAAGCAATGCAAAGGCCACAGCCAGCGGCTGCCAATCTGGTGATCGGTGAACCAAGTGACCAACGGATTTGTCGTGGGGTTGCAAAGAAAAAACCATGACCGGAAATCGGCATGGGGGGCACGCGATGGAGCTAAGGCAAGGGACAATGCCAGGAGCCCCTACCCACCCACCACTGCACTTTTGCTGGGCGTCCGAGGTTCAAAGCACGCCAGAAATAGCCCTATGCTAGTCCCCTGTGCACTAGCCTCCCGTTACCGCTGGCCCTGGTCTGCTGCACGTTTCGGATCTCCCTGCGTCTTGCTTGTTGCCCAAGCTTTTCTCTGACAAGCTCTTTGTTCTGCGACATTCTGCCGCAACAGAAATAGCCCCCAGCCCGCACTTACTATGTACAATCTGCATTGCGCCTCGCACCAGAGCAGCGACAGCATCAGACAAGAAGCCACCCATGCCGCAGAGACGCCGCAGACATGGGACGCCATGAGGTTAGCTGGTGCAAGACATATGTATAGTCCACAGCTTGGACAATAGGGACACAATGGCAGAGCAAGGGGCTTCAAATCTAAAAGAACACTAAAAGGAAGGACGAGGACCGAGGCTTGCGTGCCTTGCACGTATAGTACTTACGGGCCAATTGGCCAACACAATGTGGAGCCCGCAATTGGCATGACATTTTCCCAAGGCCGCGCGTCACTACATGCGGTGTCCACCACGGCGGCACGCAACCAGCAAGCCCTTGAGCGCCAGAGCGCCTTTTGTCATGTTCCCGTCTGCCCTGCGCGGCAGTGACCCGTGAGACCCTGTATCCTGCAACGTCTGAGGAGGCTGGCAAGGCTGGCAGAGCCGGGCTTTGCTAAATACTTCTTGCTATGGCTTCTTTCCCTATCTGTGCAACCCATGGCTGTGCCGTGGCGGCGCAACAAGACAGTTTTGGGCTGCCAGGCTTGGTGGTCTTGGCAACTGGCTCCTCGATCATCAATGCAATGGGCCGCTCCCAAAGACTTTGATTCAATAATCAGACGGGACCCGCGCGGTGTATTGCCGAGACCTGTCGCCATGCCATGGGTGACTCGCACTTTTCAACTCGGCGCCTTTTCCCCCAAGTTGAGCCATACAGAGCACATGCAACAGCCGCAGCATAGCCCGCCTAGTCTGCCTAGTCAGCCTAGCCTCGCGCGTCCAAACTAATAGTACAATGAGACTGTACCAACGACTGTCTATCAGTACGTTCTACACACTAGTTACACATGGCAGATTCCCCATAGGCGCAAGCCCGTGCCAACACACTTATTACACACAACGGTGATTCGTTATCCACTCGGCGCTCGGCAAGGGACAGGGGCTGCTGGTCTGGGTTTCGATTGCGTGTTACGCAGCCTTGGTCAATCCTCCACCGGATGCAATTCCTTCCCACATCCCGACCCGGACGAAATGGTCGAAATATGTTACTCGCACAGCATGGGCACGGCACGTCTGGCTTGCTCCATCGTCCACGTCCACGACCACCACCTTCAGTAACCATCTCCCAGATGCCTCCTGTCTGAGGGAGGCACGGCAAAGAGGCACCCCCCCAGTCACTACGACGCAGCGAACGCACTTCCCGGCGGGGTGGTTGAGCCGCGGATCCCCTGACAGATCTCTCATCCCCCCAACCCGCGAGACTCTCCCCAGACGCTTGGCTTCGCGCGCATGTGGCTTGGCTGTCACGCTTCTCGCACCTCGTTGTTGCTTTGGCTTCGGCACCGGCACGTTGATCCATGCCACAAGGACTAGTGCCTTGTCCACATGTCCTTGTCCACACAGTAAGTACATGGGGCGCTGTCTGATGGCTGTTGCTTCTTTGCACCGTTTTGCTGACGACGCCTGCCTGTTCTGTCCCGCCATCTTGACCCAGACCCAGACCGGGCCGAGCCTCACCAAGTCTCTCGCCTCCCGTTTGCTCACCTTGACACGATTATACCCACCGCTGCCACTTTTCTTGGCCGATATCAAGAAGCTCAACAACTCGCAGCCGCGCCCTACGTGTATAATCCAGCAACCGCATTCACTCGCATTGGTCGGCGTTGCCTGCAATTTCTTGGCCCTGAGCAGCCGCACCTCCCCACCAAATTGACCTATAGGCACAGTGGACCTGGTCGTTACGTATAGGCACACGCACTCGTACCCACACCGAGGCGACACATCCGCCACTTGCCAGACTCTCCTGGAACCCTTTTTTTTTTTTCTCTTCCTCCTCTCTCCTACCGACATTCAATACAACAAAATGCAATTCGGCCAAATGATGATATAGCGATTGACACCCTCTCTGTTTCTCCTTTTCTTCCTTTTCCCTTTTCTCCTCCCCTGTCCCGAGCGTGTATGTGAGTGCGTGTGTTGGAAACCACGTTGCGGGGGGACCTATACCCAGATCATCCAACCAGCTCCTTCCTCGCTTGGTCATTTCTTGGCTCGAGAGACGACTTGTCGACCCACCCACCACAGACACCATGAAGTGCACCACAATAGCCGCCGTTGCGGCGACCATAGTATCGACAGCCGACGGCCTCGACGTCAGACGACAACAGCAACTACCGAACAGGATGGCGCCAAGAGTAGTGAGCATGCAGACACAGAGAAAACAAGTCGACAACCCTCACAAGCGGGACCAATTACGGAGAAGAGGGACCATCGAAGCGACCCTCGACAATGAGGAAACGCTCTATTTCATCAACGCCACCATTGGCACTCCGGCCCAGGAACTTCGTCTGCACATTGATACCGGCAGCAGCGACCTCTGGGTAAATACGGCATCTTCGTCGTATTGCTCGCAATCAAAAAAGCCTTGTGCCTATGCAGGCACGTACTCGGCCAACGACTCCTCGACATATGAGTATCTCGGTTCTTGGTTCAACATATCCTACGTGGACGGTTCCGGCGCCAGCGGCGATTACGTGACAGACACAATCACACTCGGAGGTACGACATTGGACACACTGCAATTCGGTATTGGCTACACAAGTTCCAGTGGACAAGGAATACTGGGAATCGGCTACGCTGTCAATGAGGTGCAGGTCGGCAGAGCCGAGATGTCTCCATACTCCAATCTCCCGGCACAGATGGTGGAGGACGGCAAAATCAAGTCGAATGCGTACAGTCTCTGGCTCAACGACCTGGACGCAAACACGGGCTCGATCCTCTTTGGCGGGGTGGACACGGAACAGTACGAGGGAGACTTGGCGACGTTGCCCATCCAGGCCGAGGGCAGCATGTACGCCCAGTTCCTCATCACCATGACAGGGCTGCAAATGAACGACTTGGAAATCGCGACAGGACAAGCGCTACCAGTACTGCTCGACAGCGGATCCAGTCTCACCTACCTCCCGGACGCCATGGTGCAAACCATTTACAGCCAAGTGTCGGCGCAGTACGATTCGAGCGATGGTGCTGCATACGTCCCGTGTGCGCTGGCCAATAACGACACCAACTTGTACTTCAATTTCTCGGAGCCCGTCATTTCCGTCGCCATGAACGAGCTGGTGCTCGACATTGTCACAGCCTCTGGGAAGCGGCCCACATTCTCCGACGGCACCACGGCCTGTCTCTTTGGCATTGCCCCGTCTGGCGCATCCACCAATGTCCTGGGCGACACATTTCTCCGAAGCGCCTACGTCGTCTACGATCTTGCCAACAACGAGATCTCGCTTGCGCAAACCAAATTCAATGCCGCTTCCAGCAACGTCATTGAGATTGGAACCGGCAGTGGGTCTGTGCCCAACGCCACGAGCGTCTCCAATGCCGTGTCCGCGACAGGCATTGGTGAGGCCACATCCACCACTGGCGGATTCGGCCTTAAGAGCGGCGCGCCACCGAGGATACGAGGCATAGGCGCGGCTGCGTGTCTTGTGGGTGCCCTAGGATTTGGGATGGTGCTGCCATTCATATAATCTTTTGCATGCTATCATGCTGCTTGGTCTTGGGCGTCTTTTCATTCGTGGTCTCTGCAGCTCCTATCCTTGATGACTTGAACCTCCACAAAATCATACATCCTACACATGTTTTGCACACTCAATGAGCATTCATATGCAGGCTACAGAGGCAATGGGAAATGGCTCCGTCTCTGCATTCTCAACATCTTTTCTTTTTTCCTACACGCCGAAGAAGAACTACTGGCCATGAAGGGTATGGGCAAACAAAAAGCGACGATACGACTTTTTGATGACTTCTGTTTTCTCCTTTTTTTTTTCCTTTTTCTTTTTCTTCATCAACGGCGTTCATCTTACATCAGCCGGCGGCGGTCTTTTTGATATCATTTTCGGGACATTTTTCAGTGGCCCAAGGCATGGCATGGCGTTTTGCGGTTGTCGGGTTTTTTGGGGGGGGGGTTTCTTTTCAACAAATATATACCAATCCGGTGGGATGCCTTTCAGAGTTGCTGGTCAAAAAAGTCTTGACGTTGACAGTAGATTGGTGGGGATGGGAGTTTGTGTGTATCAATGAATACACGGCGTGTCGGTCGAGTGTGTATTTGTCTGCGTGTCTCATAATGGATGTTCTCGGGAATTTACATATACCACGAAGAAATAGAGAAGGGTTTGGTGATAGAAGTAAACGGGCCAGACTTCCTTCAAAGGATGACGGAGGGGTGTTTAAATGTTGTCGGTTGGTGTTTGATACGAAGGCCATGACAATATAAAAACATATAACATACAACAATCATCAATCAACACCAACAATGCACTTGCATTCTAACTTCTCTTATTTTTATTTTTTATTTTCTTACTACGAGTCCCTGTTGCGATTGTTCGAGTGCACGTGTGGCCTTGGGGAGAAGTGTTGTGGTACTTTGGAGTGGGTTTTCTCGGTTGAACTCTTGGTGTTTGAGCATGAATGAATAGTACCGTCAAAATCTCCATTTCAATTTCACTTTTCTGGTTTCTGTTACTGTTCCGACTCCAGTTCCATTTGCAGTCCCCAACCAGTCCCAATCCCCATTCCCCAGTCCATGCTCAACGACAATGCTTTACACACCACGCCCCAGCTCCCAAAGTCAATGATTTCTCAAATTGGCAACATTTTTTCTATACACAAAACACATCCACTTCTTTGCAAAGTCCACATCCTCCACATTCACAGCCACCGTCATGCATACATAATTCATGCCTCCAGCTTCTTGAAACGGTACCTGGGTTAGTCAGTGCACATATATTTGTCTATCTCAAATATGGCATGCTCTAACCTATTAATGCTGTTCAGTTAACGTTGGTGGGTTTTTTTCCTTTTCTTTTTTCCTTTTCTTTTTTCTTTTCTTTTTTCCTTTTTCTTTTTTACTTACAGAAGGTCCGAAAGAGGTCCTGATCGAAGGAGCCTCATCTCTTATAAGCACAGTATGCATTTATACGTATAGTAGGTAGATAAATGTGAGCTACGAGGTGAGAAGCTGCGAAAGTTATATTTGGGCTGAATACCTAGGTAGGTAGATAAGTGGGTTGTTAAGTTGATATCAATATTGCGTGTAAAATAGCTCGGTGTGTTGGTCTTGCCTAAGAAATGGTAAATTTGCTTGCTGAGTGCAGTCTCCATGAAGCTTTTTACTTTATGCAGAGATGAGCTGTTCTTCGTATTGAAAACATAGTCATATTATGCATCATCTTGTCAACATCAATTACATTCACAGGCACATGAACAGGACAAGAGAAACACATCAGTTGTTAAGTGGCCGTGAATGTGGAAGCATTTATCTCCTCCAAGCATCAAATGTCTGTAGCATGTTTCGAGATATTATCCCAAGTCACTGGAATCCAGGCTGTACATGACAAAGATAAATTGTACCCCACAAGTATTTTGCATCATTAACATCCGTTCGGTGTTCTCTTTCCATGTCATGATACTCTGAGCGGGATATGGGAGAAGTCAGTGTGAGGCTTTTCATGAGCATTGTTATGAAAGAGATGTTCATCAAAGCATAGAAGATCAGAGGAAGATGAGAATATTTGTATGCGTGATAGTGTGTGCCCGCGAGCACTCGTATCGTGGCCCAACCCTGAAATCCAACATTGAACATGTAAGCATGATACTTGAAAGTCCTTACACCTCATCCATAACATCACCACAATCACCATCACCCTTACACCGTACCTCACCGTCCTCTTTCCCATGAAAATCGCCCTACGTCCTCCCTCAATAGCACGACAACTCGCCCAAGAACAATCGCCAGCACCTACGTCAACATCATCACGAACCAAACCACTTCTTGTACAGCACTCATATTACTTGGAAATACTCGAATCACGTTGAACCAGAATAACCACATATATATATACATCTCCTTACATCTTCATACACTTCTACACACCTACACCTACATATACTAAATCAAGACCACACCCATTCATACCCAGTCAAACCCAAAGAAATAAACAAAAGACTTTTTACTCCTTCCATCCCTCAAAAAAGACCTAGGTAACCAGGGTATCTCTCTTTTGTTCTGTAGAAACGATTGCTCCGTCCGTCCGTCCGTCCTAATGGCCATGGCGATAACAATAAAGGGAAACCATAGAACCCGGAAACGAAAGTAAAAGAAAAGAGAAAAAAAAAGTCGAAATGAATGCTGATGCAAAAGGGCCATCTCTTTCATGCCTCATGACCACACATCCGTCGTTGCCAGGCCAGTCCAGGCAAACCAGCCGTTTCCAATGTCCAATGACAACAAAATCACGCGATGAGGTGCCGTGTTCCCTCATGATATCTCAGCTTGATCTAGCCAGCCAAGCCCGACTAAACTCAACCAAACCCGATCTGTCATATTTACACCACCTCCAGGATCCAACCATATAATACACACGTCTCACTCCTCCTCATGCGCCTCCAACCCACCAACACGAAACCGATTAATCACAAACTCCCGTCCGCCACTGAAATAAGGGCCCATGTCAAATGAGACCACGGAGCTGCCGAGCCCAGAGTCACTGGCACTCGCATCCGCCGTAGACCCACTGGCCATCCTCCTTCTCATCAATAGACCCGCATCAGGAGTCTTTTCATCATCACTTCCCTCATCATCATTATCATCATCATCATAATCAACGCCATTGTAGTGAGATGGCCGGCTTCCGTCTCTGCTACCACGGCCGCCGCCGCCGCTGTCGAACCCGGCCTCTGATTCGGGCGGCGTCATGGGCATCTCCGAATCAGTCGGGCTAGCCCCGCCACCATTATCATTGTCCCTTTCGGGACTGAGCGTACCAGGCGGAGTCCCGAGCATAAGCAGGGCGTTCGCGTCGTGACCCACGTGGTACGGATTGACCATACTTTCCTCCTCGCTGGCATCTGAACGCATACCGGAACCACTCACCGCGAACTCAGGAACCTCGTGAACCTTGCGCGTAACCGGCAAGTCGAACGGCATCGACGGCTCCAGCGGGCTCACCATAAGGTCAGAGTCGAGCTCAAAGTCCAGCATCCGCGCTGGGCTTGGCATGGGCTGCAGGTTTGTAAAACACCTACGTGGCTGTTGGCCGGGCGCAAGAGGAGGCGGCTGCTTGGACAAGCGCCGATGGCTATTGTAACGGCTGGTGCCACTGTTGTTGCTCGTTGGCATCTTGAGCTGCAGACTCGGCCACCCGCTCTTCCCACCAGCTGCTGTCGAGTCTTCAAAGTCCACGGCGAAGGGCACACCGCCCTCGAGCGTGGCGCGGTTGCGCTCCACCGCCTCCTTGAGATCTTGGACCTGTTTGAGCATGGCACTGCGAAGGACAACTTCTTGTTCGTGCTGGATCCCCGCGATCACTTTCTTGGTACCGTGCTGGCGTGGTACGTCGGCAATCACGCGCTTCCAAACGCGTTTATACTCTGTGTTTGAAAAGGGGAAGTCGATAATGGAGCTGTTGAGCTTCAGACTCTTGACCAAGAACTGAATGCTCGTCAAGTTCCAGCTGTTGTCTTGGCAGTCAATCATCCGCAAGGTGTTGTTTTGCCGAATAACGCTTCCCAATATACCAACATCGTCGTGCAGGTTCTGATTACAGATACGTAGGTGTGTAAGCGTTTGATTCGACGCCAGGCCGCGGAGCGAGCGCGCGAATCCCTTGGCAAGTTGTCCTTCGTCCAGCTTGCCGCTGTACCCGGACAGATCAAGGTGCTTGACCGACGTGTTACCCTCGAAGAAGGCCTCCAATGCTTCACAGACCTCGGGTCCACACGCCTCATCCGCTGGTGGCGTGGGTGCGGTACCAGCCATGCTCAAAAAGTCAATACGTTTGTTCAAAGTAAGAGCTTTCATCAGCGCGACAAAGCTTGCCTCGTGTCGAAACTCAACCATGTCGATGTGCAGACCTGTAGGGCCTGATGTGAGCGAGAGTGCACGGCAGAGATCCTCAATACCGTCTTCGAGTGGGTTGCCATTGAGATGCAGGTGAGCCTTGGGGTGCTCGGCCAGCGCCCGGACCAGACGAGCGGCTTCGCGTCCATTAATCCCACAATTGTTGAGAGCGAGCTTACGGAATGTCGAGTGTGGCGTTGATACACTGCTTGGCGATCCGGGAACCAGAGAACCCGAGGGTAGCGATTTCTCCGACAAGTATTGCTCCAGAGCACTCAGGGTGGCATCGTTGATCTTGAGCTTGGACACATCCAGCTCTTCAAGGTGTTCAAAGCGGGAGAGCGTCTCAAAGGATATCACTGGACCGGGAACGTCTCCCATAATGACACCAGAAACGTTGAGTTTTCGCAAGTCATACACCGCCTCGATCAAGTTCGCAAAGATGGACGCATGAATACGGCCGCGATTGCCGGACACGTTGAGTACCTGCAAAGAGTGACCTTGGTGATAGAGAACCTCGAAAATGTCGCGCAGCGCGAGGTCAGAGAGGCCACAGTTAGAGAGGTCCAGAGCCTGTATTTCAACATTTTGGGTGATCAAAGCCTCGACTAAATACCTCGTTAGTATAAGCTAATTGACAAGCTAGGGCTGTGTTTTGTACTCACTCAGACCGTGAATGTCTGTTGGACGGAGGTGATTGCCACTCAACAACAGTCGATTGCATTTCGTCACACCAAGCTCCAGCAAATTGAGGATCGGAAAGAGAAACCCTAGGCTAATCCCTGGCGCAGCCAACATGTTGCGTCGACTGTTCTCTTCGGTGAAACAGTCCGTGAAGTCAATCTGTCGGACCGCCTCTGAACAAAAGGCGAGTCCGTGAATCTCTTGATGCAACAAAGTGCCATACTTCATCTGGCCCAACTCAACTTCACTAAGTGCCAAGCCTAGAAATGATCAGTCTTTGCACCATCAACAGCCAAAATATTAGGACGAGAAGCAAACTTACAGCTGCGGTTCAGATAAGGCACAGGCGTTTTACCAGCTGTGTCTGTCTTGTCCCATAAGCCGCTGAGATCAACGCCTTTGAAAGAAATGGAGTTGAAGTATGCATTGTACCGAAGCGACCTCATAACAGCCAAAAGTTGCAAATTAGTGTAGCTTCCACCTGTCTTAGGAGGGAGGAGACAGAACTCGGGGGCGAGCACCGTCTTCCAATTAATTTCCCAATTCACGGGGGGGCTGTGGTACGCTGATAGGAACGCATCCATTGTTCTCTTGAGGCCCCCATAATTGTCTCCTGCAATCAAGAGCTGCGGATCTGTCAGACCTGAGACCCGGAAGACGTCGACTGTTTGCAGCGTGGTCGGCCAGCAAGGCTTGAGAAACCTATCGGCCTTCATAAAGGTAATGATTATTTGCCGGTAATACCGGCTTGCCAATTCAAGTCTAATCGCAGGCTTGAAAGGCTCTCTGTGATGCTATCAGTACTGGTTAGCAAAGGAAGGGAACCATCCCTACGTACCGAAAGCTAAGAACAAAGCGCTCTTCATGAAGGGCCCAATTCGCTCTGAATGACTCCAAAGTCACCAAACCAAAAGTCTGGTATTTGACATCTACTGGAAGTGTAGGTGTAACTTCTGCCAGATAGCACGAATTCCGCCCCAGAGCCAAGTACCAAGATGGGACATCTTGGGACTTTCTTGGCTTGTCCTTTGAATGCACGTCCTCTCTGACTGAAGTCCTTCTTACCACGGGAAATATCTCGGGCTTGCAAGTCTGGAATTCTGGCTCCTCTCTCGTAAAGATGTCCACAATCTGTGCCTCAACCTCCAACGGGACAAGTGATGCTTCAGGAAATTCGATGTTTTTGGCTTTCAGTTGCGACACAATCACGCGCATCATCTCGGAGCGGTCGTGTGGCAAGCTGAAGTAGGCCTGTGTGCTACAGTAGGCTGCACGACATTTGGACGATCTCCACCATATCTCTATTCCAAAGGAAGGCCTGGAACCTTCAGCTGCAAAGACAGAAACCATCATGTGAACTGGGATTACAATCAGGGGTTCGGGAGCTGGCATCATGCCATGTGGTTGGTCGTGATCAATGTTAATTTGTGGAAAGGCAGCCATGGCTTCTGCCTTGTTCCTCATCTTAACTATGTAATCTCGAGTGACTACGAGATAGGTAGGTTTGCTGCGCAAGACTTGCGGGTCTGCTTCAACGGCGCAGTGAGCCTCCACCTGCTGCGTCTTCCAGTCGATGGCTGTTCTGAAATCAATACCAGTAGCGGGTTGCCTGGAGGAGCTCAGCGACAGCGAGTATGCTCTGGATAGTCGTCGACTCTTGATTGAAGTGGCTGATCCGCGTCGTGGCAAAGCGTCAATGGACGAAAAGGATCCTGATTGCTTGTGGAGCACATTTCGACTTGACGATGCTGGAGTGTCTGGCGTCGTGGATTCAGTGAGCTTCTGGGTCACCAAAGAAGCCCGGCTCATACTGCGCTTCACCGATGTGAAGAACCCGCTGTTTCTGCTTTCGTGTATCGAGCTCGCCGGTGAGCTACCGCCTGGGCTTGAGCTGGTGGGCGAGTCTAGCGCCAGTGTTTGTAGCGACTGGGCTGAACTCTGCCTTCTCCATTTGAGGAGATCCATCGTTGTTGAATGCGCTGCAATCACTGATGATGGGTCGCCTAATGCTGTGGAAAGGGGTCGCGGTTCGTTTCGAGGCATATGATCATGACCACATGTAAGATGAAACGGCCTGCCTCCACTCCGTGGCGGGCTATTCGAAGGCAAACGCGGTCTTCGGTTAATGTTCTTTGTTTTGATGGCCCCGGCGACCTTGTTCCGCGCGTCCAAGGACCGACGTCAGCCAGTGTTTGGATTTGGACGGGAACTGTCGAAGGGACGCAGAACGAGTTTTACTGCTGATTCCAGACAAGAAAAAAACAACCACGAAGGTATCTTCCGATACTGCCGTTGTCTGGTGGAAGAATGCCAATAAATAACTGCGTTTGTAATGTTGTAGTTGTTTGGAGGAGATGTTCTGAGAGTGGCCGTTAATGGTGGCGGGAGGCGGATAGTCAAACGGGGTGCGTTGGAAGTCCGGATGCGAACTAATTAAAAGGCGGCAACTGTCTGCAAAGCCCGGATGCAGATGCGAAGTATTGAAAGCAAACCGGCTGGCAACCTCACGTTTTGGGAAGATTAGAGGGAAGAGAGCCTTGTGTTCCGGAAATGACTGATATCCGCGTGAGACAGATTACTCGCATGAACTCTGGGTTGCAAAAAGAGGAGCCGCCCAAAGGGAACAATTCAGATGAGGTCGACGATGCTTGCTGGGCTGGTGCGTGGGAATGGCCCCGCACTGCGACGAGCCGCAAAGTGCTTTTGCTCCTCTACAGCGCGGAAGACTACCACTGCCGCTAATCGTTCGACAAGAAAGACCGGCGGCTCTTTTGTCCAAGAGGGGTACCAAAAGTATATCTTGGCCCAACCCCCAAGTGTCGGTCTACCGGCTGCGCACTCACTCAATGGGCCCGGAAGATTGGCGAGGGTGGTGATTTCCAAGTGGCAAGCACTAATGGAGACAAGATTGCGATAGACTCGGGCTCATCAATTGGCGAGCAGCCACCCTTGAGCCAAAGTCTAGGGTTTCGGCGTGTTGGCCACAATAGGCGCAGCAGTCGGCAGTGGTGGCGGTGGTGGTAGTGGTGGTGATGATGATGATGATGATGATGATGATGTAGGCTCAAGAGAAATAGAATTGCGACTTGGCGCGAAGATGCAAATTTGCCTGATCAGGATCTCGTGGGAAGCGAGGATGAGTCGCAGGTCTATATCGGGGCGGATCCTGCAGCTCAGGGGCTGCGAAATCGTGGTGATATTGGAAAGAGGCGCAAAAGCTGACAATGTTGACGATAAAACCACCATCGACAACAACGGCAACAACGGCAACAACGGCAGAGGAGTTCGGGAGGAAGCCGTGAGCAAAAGCGTTGAAAGGAAGCCCCCTCTTGAAGCAGGGACGTGGCTAGGTGAAGCGAGCATTACACGGCAGCGTCGTAGCTGCGTCTTGCATCGGGACCGAGGCGATTCCACTCGCGACCTAACCAACAGTGGATAGCCTTCGTCGAGCCAGCCTATCTGGATGGAGATTTCGTGGCGTGCCTTGTTGTATCTGTATGGCAAAAAGGCTACCGGCACAAATATCCCACTTGCCCATGTGCTCGTCCGCCTCCAAATCCAGGATAACAGCTCGGTGGACATCCAAGGTCCTCGGACGTGCATCAACATACATATGCCAGTGTCCTCCAACATCCACGGCGAGGAACTTGGTCATCGAGGCAGGACAGGATACCGAATCAGACCATGGATCGGTTCGGGTGGAGGCCACCAGAACCACTAGTGCAGGCCAAAAAAGCCAGACGGCCCTGCGATAACACAGAAAACACAAGAGCGAGAGCGTGGGTAGCGAGGAATTGCGTACCCGGTTATGATGCCATTCTTCGCACATTGCACATTCGCCCATCCTGTTTGCGGGCCCAGGGCTCAGCATGTACAAAGTACAGTCGCACATGCACGATAAAGTGTGGGCCATGCTGCCAACCGGGGCATTGGCCAATGAGCAGTGCCAGCTGCGATCTATGCTCCGTCAATTTGCAGTATGTGGCCGCTCAGTTCACCAGTTGGGCAAAGCATAGGGCCAATGAGATACTTTGACATCCTGACAGTTTGACAAGGTCGAAAGCACGCCGCAGAAAGGGCCAACCACACCATCTCTTCCCTCCGCAGTCCAGCAGGCCAGAGTCGAGCTGCCAGCAAGTAAAGCAAGGCCTGTCGAGCTCGTGTCCATACATGGATGTCTGTGGCCTGTGCCCTGGCATAAACAAGAGTGTGCTGCTGTGGCCCTCGGATAGCCCAGCGGCCGGTGCACAGCGAACAAGCGAACAGCAGCCGCGGCGGGCGGTCAACGTCATGCAATCGTGATGATCTCTTATTGCAGCGCCAAATCCCACGCCCAAGGCCCGTCCCCCCTGCTGTGCCGGTGCTACATATGGCAACGCCGAGAAAGGCGCCGCCGCGAAGTCGCAAGCACCATCGATGGTACCAGGTGGTTCCCAGTAAAGCGCCGCGCGAACACGTTTGATTAGCTTCGTGGGGTTGTGGGCTGGCTCAGCAATTGTTTGACTGTTTCGACCATCTTCCGCATTCCGCTGGAGAGCTGACGAAGATCCCACCTGTGCTGGACTGGGATACGTACAAGTCTTGCGTCATGACTGGGGAAAAACAAAAGAGAAGAAAAGAGCAAAGGAGGCCCAAGCTTCGAAGTTGGGATTGTGTTGTTTGCTCCAAGGCTGGGTTCTCGCATGGGCCTCCCGAGGATGAGTTGAGGCTGAAAAGGTCCAATTCCAACACCACTGAATATCAAAGTAGCAAGTCCGTCTTCTCCTCAAGGAGACTCAGTACGTGCGTGCTGCATCAAGCCTCCGGGTGGCTACCAGCAGGGCGGGGATCGACGAACGCTGGGCGGTGTGTCTGCGTTTGGCGAAGCACGAGAACGGAAAAACCGCTGGTGGAACCTGAGACGCAGTACTGTGGCGTGTGCCTCTGGGATAGAAGTAGAAACAGTGAGGCTGAGGCGCGGGCTGTGGCTTTGGCCCGTGGCTGCTCCACCGCGGATGGACCCGTGCCCTGCCGTCGTACCTGCCTATCTGCACGTCTGCACATCGACCGACGACCGCGTGGTGCTTGCCCTAAAGGACCCGGGGCTAGTGAGCAAGTACCAAGTACTGGTATATTTGACAAAATGGACATCGTGCTGGGCTGCCTCTTGAAACGGATTTTCGATTTTGAATGCCTCGAATCGAGACATGTTTCGCAGCTGTGCCTCGCATTACAGTAAAGATCTTCTGCCGTGACACCACTCCCAAATTCCGATGGAATGCTCAGCGTAAGACAGACCGACAAAGTGCATTGAAGAAAAGCCGTGCGACTAGCAAAGACCGCCATCGACATCATTATGGTTGTGTCTTGGGCGTTGAGGCGTCAGTGTGCAGTAAGTATCTGCGCAGAAGAACCTTGGAAGCATTCCTCATCCTCAACTACAGTAAACAGCACTAATGGAGAAACCTTGGCGGAAAAGGTGATTTGTGAGGCCTCTTTTCTGATCTGGCAGTGCTTTACCTTGCCAGGTCGTTAACCATACGACGACTGTCTGTCTTGACTGAATCAGCAAAAGGATCCATCTGTCTAGGGATCAGCACGGAAACGACCATCAGGAATTCGCAAGCTCGTTTCAAGAATGCTCATCCTCTGGCGGCCTTTCCGGCTTCTACATTCCTGTACGTCGGCAAGATGCCTTCCTCGGTGAAACGACACTCTTATCGTTAACCACGAGTCTCCTTCAACGCCATACCTGTTGCCCTTTTTGGAACTCTTTCCATCGCTTTGTAACCTTATAGCATATTACAGCAGCAATAGCACGACGGTCCCGACATGCCAAGAACGGAACCGTAGCCCGGGATGCTGGAAGGAGAAATTCAAAGTGGAGTTCCTTCAGATGCTCTTTGTGCTCTTTTCCTCTTCTCTATTTTCTTCCTTTTTGGAGCGGTCGGCTCGCGCCGGGCACGCATCCCTGCTTCTCTTTCAGTTCTGCCATTCCAAGTCACCTGCCGCACACGGCCCGCGTTTCAGATGCTCTTTCAAGATTGTTAGGAATGGCTTCTTTTCTCTTGGGTGGTGGCGGCGGTGGTGGTTGTGGTTTGTCGTCTCTAGGAAAAGGCGTCCAGGGTTTGCAAGGCTTGCAAGGCTATTCGCTATCCATCTCCGCTCTGGGGAATGGAGTATTACTCGCAATCGACACGTAAGGCCATGGCGTGTTGATGGGGTCGCAATCGGCGCCGTTGGATGCTAGTGAAACGTGCCATCCATCCATCTTCGGGACCTTTTTTTTTTTTTGTTTGCTCCTAGTGGTCGTGCGTGCGTTTCCTATTGTGTTGTGTTTGGCCGCCCGAAACATTCTTGACCATCTGTATCTGTCCTCCGAAAAAAGAAATTTTGCCCATGTTCGCGAGGTTTTGTTTTATGTTTTCTGTTGCACGGAGAAACCAGGATTCAATCCTCAACTTGGGGTGGGTGTTGCGTGTGCAGCTCGGCCCTTTGCCCTATTTTCCTGGGCTGACCTGAGTGAGTTGAGTTGAGTGCTCATTTGCTCAAGTGAACATGACTTGTGAGTAAGAAGAAGCTTGGAGGAGATGCAGTCATTCATCATAGCGATTTGTTCTCGTACGCTTAGTGTCACTCATCAGGCCGTCAGTCTCTTCCATTTTACCCCTTTCGTGGCTCACTTTTATAGCTTACGAGAGTTTCAGCTGGCCATTACTGCTCCAAAGCAATCACTTTTTTCCTTCCAACCAGACCAGAGAAACGACCGGCTAATTTACAGAAGCTTATTGGTTTACACTTTTCAAATTATCGCAAAGTAACATATCCAAAAACCACAACGCCGACTCACACAATGAACCGTGCATTCTAAACTTCACCAATCCAGTCAATGTGGGACTTGGCAGTTGAGGTGTGATGGATCCATTGATTCCCACCAAAGCGCCCAAGCACCCAAACATCCAGGTAAGATCTGGATCTGGATCTAAAACAAACCAAGTAAACCAATCTTTTGGTTGTTTTCGTTTCCATTCATGAAACACCGTCCGAGTTGCTTACTGTCGTCTTGTTTGGGCAAGGAGGATAGATCGATGACGAATAAACGGCCAACCTTTGCAGGGAGTGTCAGGGGGCCAACGTACGTTCGTTGTGGTCTGTGGGTGTTTAGTGGATGTTCTGGAGTAGCAGTAGTAGCAGCAGTAGTAGTAAACAAACCCTAGCGCCGTGAACGGACACTATGAGCGTTGCGCTGCGCGGCGCGACGTGGCGCGAGCGCTGTTGGATGTCGTTGACGATATCCGCGGACGGACTGGTAAATTCGTATACATGTGGCTTTTGGCGTTTTGTTTTGATCTTTGTGGGCCTTTTTGATATATATAGAGGTTCGTGGGTTTGGATTGTCTACATGGTGCCGAGCACTCGGTGCTGATCAATTTCAAACGAATGCTTACTTGGATATGTTGACACCTGGGCACCTGGTTTTGTACGCGTGTGTGTGTGTGTGTGTGTGTGTGTCTGTGTGGGTTTCGAACCAGTCTTTTGGACAATCCACGTATACTTGTTCTATAGAAACAGTAACTATATTATACTACAACATATATTACCTGGGTACTGTGTATCGGGATAGCTTCAGCATCATGTCAGCCCTACTGTACACCTCACTTTCCCCCAGAGTTGCTGCATATAGAATGCCATTTTTTTTCCTTGCTCCAACTTGAATGATGCTGTATAGTGCTTCGTTTAAAGCGCCTGGGCTTCCGATTCATGAGCCCTTGCGCTGTACCGGTCCGCGTGTTTCGCCAAGTACATACCTATATTGTCAGCTACAGTATAATTGCAGTGATGAAAACGGCCGCATGACATTGTTATGGACGTTTCATTTCCCACAGCATGAGAGCATGAGTGCGATTACATGAACATTGATGCTTATCAATTGGTATGATGATTATGGGTATCATTGATGTGGAGATCTCTCGCGCGCCTTTTTTTTCCCTCTTCTACAGCCAAGCATAGGACATGACAAGACAAGACGCCCCCCCCCCCCTTCTTGCTGTTTATCCAAAATGAGGGGACGACTCGAAAAAAAAAGTGCGATACTTTTAGCGAGGGACAATCTTTCATTTCCCCACGATCTACGAAAGAACAGTAAAATAGGGTACCATCTGGGTAGGGATGTTGACGAGCCCCTACGAGATGGGATTTGATTTGATAGATTGATGGACAGATCTTGATTGATTGGATTTGATTGCAACGATTGGTCCGGGCTTTCACGGACGTCATCTCATCTCTCAGCTGCTGAACGTTGTTCTTATTGTTGCTATTGATGAGATGATGTGCTGTTCCTATCTCCAAGGGCAGGAATTATGATAGCACTCACACTGATGTCGCACTTGAGGCGTCCAACTGGCAAAGATCATCTGACGAGAAAGGCACACCTGAGTTTCAGGCAAGGAAAAGAAGGGTGGCTCGCACAACACTCGGCCACAGCCGATCCCTCCAGCCTTCTTGCAGCCAAGAAAAGCCAACAGCGTCGTCACCCAACGGTCCACGTTGCGTTGCGCACGAAATCACGCAAAACAGACATATGGACACACACAACGTTGAGAGGCAAGGTGGCTGGTTTAGGCGGGAGTACCATAGTACATAGCAGAGAAAGAAGAAGGGCCAAAGATGTTCGGTGACCCAAAAGGAGGTAGTGTCGCCGAACGATCAACAAGCCTCAGGCGTTTGCGAAGGTGTGGTGAGCCTATGGTTAGGCTCGTCAAGGTGAAACTGTTGCTGCGTTTGTTCTTCAATGCTTCATTTCCCGCACAATCCGCTTTCAGTCATGCCGATAAAGGTAGTCAGTTGTAGTGGGGGGGGGGTGAGCCGCATGTGGTTTTGTCCAAAAAGAGCATTGATCGTTTTCTGTAATATTCCATTGCTGCAAGTAATGCATTTGGTATGATGTACATATTGTATCTGATGGCGACACTTGGATGATCAGCATGTTTTATTACCATCAATTGATAGTTCAACATTCGCATTCGAGAATGCCATGATATCCAGGACAGGGTGTCTATTCAGCGGAGCCCTTTCCGCGTTCTGCTCACTAATTGATCAGAGGATTCGTATCGTGGAATTATGCGCTCATCTTGTTCGCTGCTGGGACGAGGAACGAGGGGCGACGGCCTTCGTCCGATGGCTGGGCTATAGACATCATTATCGGCGATGGAACTGACGACGTACTCCCAGTGAGTTCCGCAAAGACTACTATAGTGTGAGTCTCTTTTTTCCAGTCCCCGCAAGGCTGGTGGGTTGGTCGCGCTGCTTTGCCACGAAGGGGGGAAATTAGCCATGGCCAAGATCGTCGTCAGCTGTGCTGTCAGATGGCAGCCAATACCATGGCCGGACGCCGTGGACAGCTCACGAGACGAAACCATAGTTCGATGCTTGTTCGCATGGGACGAACGAAAGTCTGGCTCTGTGGTTCTCCGTCGCTCTGGTCTGTGCACGGTGGTGGATGTGGACTTGTGTCGATGTCCTAGAGTTCTCGAGAAACGAGGGAGCAGATTTTACAAGTCTCTCGGCAGTGATGGCCCCAAGAAGCAGAGCAAAGAACGCTTACAGCGCTGCAAGTAGGTACAACGCTGCTGCTGCTGCTGCTGCTGCTGCTACTGCCGCCGCCACCCCTATCCAGTCAGTCTACGGGTGCTCTGGTAGGTGTTTCACCAGGTGGTGGCCAAGCTGGGCAAGAGCGTGCAGAGAGCGTGCAACAAATGGCAGGCGCTGACCCTGCTAGCCCCGAACAGGCAGGCTGACAGGGAGGGATCCCTGGACTCACTGGGGCCCCTGGCTGCCACCCAACCAATTCCTACTATGTACAGCAACACTGTTCCACTGTAGCCCCCGCGATGCAGAACCCCTGAATGCGGCCCATCAAGCCGCGCAAGCCAATGGCAGCAGCCCAGCGCGCATATCCTTGCCCATCAGTTCGGGGTCGCCTCGAGCACAACCTCGACCTTTCGCTACGGCAGCGCATGTGAATTTCTATCTCTGGCAACGGCCCCCATGCTATTTCTGAGGCAAGCGAAGAGCGAGACACCCTTGCCCCCGCCCATCCTCAAACACGCCCAGGCTGATCTTTTGCGGCGTGTCAATTTAGTTGCTGCTGGTGCTGCTGCTTGTGCTGCGTCACTACCATTACTACTACTGTCATTCATTATAGGCGCCCTTCCAGGCAAGCTTTCAGCGCCTGGCTCCTGGCTCCTCACTTGGCACCCTCAGGCCCTTTCTTCAAGGCCACCGCCGCCTGCACGCTTGGGATGGTTAACTGATCACAATTTACACAACGTGACACGGAATCCGCTTCGAATAAACCAGCTTGACAAGTCAACCCATCTCCTCGCATTTATCCCGCTTACAAGTCGCCGCGCCCACATCGTATCGCTGCTGAGACTGCTGACGACCTGAAATCGGGACCTTGATCGACCACTTTCGACAGGCCGCTCTTTACTTTGCAAGAAGTCAAGGCAAAAGGCCGCAAGAGATAGAGAACAGACAACGAGCCCAGTAAACATCTGACACACCCAAGGTCGGGGCCAGAACAGCTGCGGCCTCGTCTTCTCCTCCCGTCGAGACACGACTATCGACTCGCTCTCGCCCACATTTCTTCCTCTCCGTGCGCTGCCAAGATCCAAGATCCAAAGACCCAGGACTGAAGACTACACAAGGTCCAAGAGCCCTTCTCTGGCGCCTCGAGCCCGACTCTCTTGGCTCTCGACAAGCGCTGCAAACCAGAATCCAGCCAGCAAATCCGCAAGCCCACAGGCCCTGCTTCACCCGCCAACGCTTCCCTGCCGACGTGTTGGACCCCCGACGCCGATAGACGAAACGGCCTCCACTGCTGCGGCTCCACCTCGGCTCCAACCTGGACGGACATACTGGGCCAGCCCATATTTGAACCCTCGCAAGCCCCCAATTCCGACCAGCCAGAGACCGTCCCATCAAGGCTCGAGGCCGACTTCATTCACCGACTTGGCCAGGCCGCACATTACCACAACCACCAACACCACTACCCCGCGATAGCTCAGGTCAGCTCAACTCAAACACAGCGCCTCACACACCACACCACACACCACAGCGCTGCATCACGACGTTGCACTACAGCTTTGACAAGCTACAGCTTTCGACTCGGTAATAAAACTCGATCAACACCAGTCACCATCACAACACACACCCCCCCCCCCTGCGCCATGGCCATGTTGGCCTCCAAAGCCACCTACCAAGCGGGCCTTGGCTCGAGCCAGTCCACGCTGGCCGGTTCCAGCTCAGCACAAACCTCCTACCCACCACCAAGAAGAGCAGCAACCGTTCAGGTCCAAAGCCAGCCCTTTGAGAGCCCAACCGAGTCCGAATTTTCCGAAGGCGATGGTCCAGATGCAGTCAAGTACTGGGACGAGGACAGAGTATGCGAATACCTACGGAGTGTCAAGTGCGGCGACTACGAGAAGCTGTTCCGAAAGAACCATATCAATGGCGAGAACTTGTTGGAAATGGACAAGGAGGTCCTGAAAGAGATGGGCATCGACAAGGTTGGCGATCGTGTACGGTTATTCCTGGGAATAAAAAAGCTGAGGACACAAGCATACGCCAACCAAAAGAAGCGGAATAGGGTGAGTTGGCGCCCAGTACACCATGATATATCTTGGAACACTTTGGCTAACCTGTTCTGGTGTGGTATCTAGGATTCCTTTGGTGGCTTGATGGATCTTCAGCAGTATACCCCTTCTTCAGGAAGCTCTCCTCGCCCGCCACATTCTGCTGCTCGATCACTGCCAACACCTTCCGCCAACAAGCGGTACTCGAGACAATACGATACATCCATCATGCTTGATGCCCAACAAAAATCTACATCCAGACCTACATCTCCGCTACCAAGTACCGAGTACAAGCCTGGCAACCGTCAACGGTATACCCAGGGAACCATGAGCCACGGCTTGCCCTCTGGACCACGGATGCCCACCTCTCCACCGCAAACCCGCACAGCTCAATTATCTGCCCACAACAGGAATAACTCGAGCGGAGATGGCTCGCTCATGGCAGCCTTGCCTCAGAACCAGGATGTCATTCGGGTCATCTCGAGTGGTGGCGTGACCAAGGTCGTCAAGATTGCCGAGTGCAAGAACTGCGAGGAGGTCATGCGGGTAACACTACGCAAGTTTTCCTTACGGGAGGACTATGAGAGGAATTACTGTTTCTGGGTCCTGGTTGGCCTGGAGCCCGATCCAAAGATGTGCCGCCGACTAGGCGACACGGAATTATGGAAGATCATCAAGGACGAAAAAAGGCCCGAGCGCAACAGACTCATTCTGCGAAGAGTACCTGCTGGCGAGCCGGGACACAGCGAGCTCGAGCGCGCCGCGGCAATTGCCATGGAAGAGAACCAGCAAAATTACCGCACCGTCGAGCCCTTTGGCAACCGCAGTCAACTAAAGGTGCAGAAGCTTCTCGGCGAGAGCTGGGACGCAATACAACCACCGCTATCGCCCGTGTCCTACCAAGATCGCGAGAGAAATGTCAAGAACACCGCGCGGGATTTGGAAAGACCTGCACCCAGAGACGTCAGCAGCCCATCCCCTTCGAGAGCTCGCAAAGGCCTGCCAAGGCCGTTTGGCGGACTGCGGCCGCCCAGTGAGCTGATTGCGTCGGACCTCACTTCATATTTTCCGGACCATCCACGAGAGGACATTGACCGCACTGCACGCCTCTCCATGCGCAGATCTGCCCGCCTCAGCAAAGTCAACAGCCGTCTTAGTGTAGCCAGCAATTTTAGCTTTGCATCGAGCATACAAGACGCACCGCCCATCCCAACCATTGCCGACAGCTGGCTCAATGCCACCAGCCAGGTCGCCAAGGTTCGCACAAGGGACAACCAAGGTCGTGGGACACCATTGTTTCGCGATTCGATTGCTTCATCCATGCTCGACACGCTGCAAGAAGAATCTAGTCCTATTGAGCCCAACCGCAAGTCATACGTTTCATTCGCCGACAGTGGCTCAGATACTGCTGCTGTCAGCGTTACCGATCCCGAGGGCAATATTGTCAGACATAGCTACTTTGATGGCGAGAGCAGCACTGGTGGATCTGGTTCGAGCTCCCTCCGCGATGTCAAGCAGGCACTCAACGAGGACGGTGAGGACGCGGACGAGGAGCTGCAGAGCTTCCTGGCTGGCGAATCTTGGGACGACAACAAGTGGATGAAAGGTGCTATGATTGGCCAAGGTTCCTTTGGCTGTGTCTACCTCGCTCTGCACGCTGTTACCGGTGAGCTGCTGGCTGTCAAGCAGGTCGAGACGCCGTCGCCAGGAACCAACTCGCAAACAGACCACAGAAAGAAGAGCATGATTGACGCGCTCAAGCGCGAGATCAGCTTGCTTCGTGACCTCCGCCACCCCAACATTGTGCAGTACCTGGGCTGCAGCTCATCGCCAGAATATCTCAACATTTTCCTCGAGTACGTGCCTGGTGGCTCGGTGCAAACAATGCTTAATTCGTATGGCGCGCTGCCAGAGCCTCCGGTCCGTAGCTTCACACGGCAGATTCTGACGGGGTTGTCGTACCTGCACGGCAAGGAGATTATCCATCGTGACATCAAGGGAGCCAACATACTTGTTGATAATAAGGGTACCATCAAGATTTCCGATTTTGGCATTTCCAAGAAGCTCGAAGCGACCAACATCCTCAACGGCGCAAACAACAACAAACACCGCCCGTCCCTGCAAGGTTCCGTGTTCTGGATGGCGCCCGAGGTTGTTAAGCAGACGAGCTACACACGCAAGGCAGATATCTGGTCGCTCGGCTGTCTGGTTGTTGAGATGATGACGGGCACGCACCCGTTCCCAGACTGCACGCAGCTGCAGGCCATCTTCAAGATTGGCGGTGCCAAGGCGGCGCCCACCATTCCTGACTGTGCGAGCGAAGAGGCGCAGAACTTCCTCAGCCAGACGTTTGAGCTCGACCACACCAAGCGGCCGAGTGCGGATGAGCTGATGCTGCACCCCTTCCTGACGCCTATTACATGATTTTTGTTTGTACTCTTTTGATGATGAAGAGGAAAGCGAATGCGATTGTACTATTACTTTGCCCACTCTTATCGTCCCACCATTATATGTGGGAAAAGAACCATACTCCCCATTTCCTTCTTATTTCTTTTTTTCATATCTGCTCACGTGTACATATATCACTCGAGAAAAGGATGGATGCGAGAAGGACGATTACTCTGTCATGTGTTTCCGGCTTTGTACGACTTTTTTTTCTTTTTTTTCTTATGATTTACTAGAATGAGGGCTGGGTCAGGCAAATCGGGGAAACGGAAAGCACGGCTTTTTTTTTTGGTAATGCAAATTTGTCAATGATTCATTGCATTTATATGTTTGTAAATGGGAGGAGGTCGAGGAAAAAGATCAATGGAGACAGAAGATGGAGAAGAAGATGAGAGTAAAGGCACAAAATACCCACTTTTATATCAACAGCTGAAAGTAATTGACGCCGTCCCCCCAAACCCACTCTACTTGAAGCAAGTCTGTTGTAGGGGACTTTGGGCTGGACTCGGTGGAATCTACAGTGGTGTGGAATAAGATAATCATGATGAAAGATTTCTGGAAGTCGGATTCCTGGGTTTCTGATATTGTTCATGTGTATGTATTGTAATGATCGTGCTAGTTCGTGTGACAACGTTTGGAGTTGGTGGGTTTGGTAGATGACTGCCTTGTTGACGCGATATGTTGTGAATATATGTTGGTAAATTGTCAGGTGCTCTTTTGTTTTGATCGAAAATCAAAGGCAATCAATACGGCTGTTCAACAGTACTGTCTCATCTTGCTATCCTTGTGCATAAAGCAAATCGCATATTCTCATATCGCAAAGCTCGTAGATTTAATATAATCTGCATAACCAGGACTGAGTCAATGGCAAAGATGTTTTATCGCCTTTTCGAACATGGTTGGCACCAAAGATAAAACGCATATAAATCTTACCGCTAACAGGCCAAGTCAGTGCATAAGCGTGATGAGGTCTAGGTCGCTTTACTCCATCCCGTACTGGTATACACTACAATACAATAAAACAAAACACCCTCCCCATCTCCAGTGCTTCTCCACATAGACAACCGTGAGTGACCTCAACTGAGTCTCATCTGTTCTAACGCACACTCACAACCGGGATCTCTTGGGCCGTCATCATCTGCTGCTGCCCAATGTGCTTCGTCTTCAACATCTTTGCCTCATCAACCTGGACACTCTTCTCATTCTCGCGCCCCAACACATCAGAAATCCACCGTCCCGTAGCGATGAGCTCACCCAGATTCACACCCGTAGCCACGCCGCGGCAGTGGAATGCGCGGACGAGGTCTTCTGTTGCCACGTTTCCAGGGGAAGTCGATGGAGATGTTGATGAGGAAGTGGAAGTGGAGGTAGAGGTGGAGCAAGAAGGAGAAGAGTTGTTGACAACAGCAAAAGGACACCCGCCTAGCCCGGCGACACTGGCGTCGAATGTGCGTAGACCCATTTCATATGCCTGTAGGACGTTTGCGACGGCTTGGCCGTGCGTGTCGTGGAAGTGGCCTGCGAGTTTGGAGGGGGCGATTCCCAGGGACTTTTGGGGTTGTGGTTGTTGGCGATTTGATTGTGAGAAGGTGTGAGAGAGTGATGTTCTATCATCCAAACTGGATGGCGGAGTAGTACTGGGAGCAGATGACTGCGACTGCAACTGCGAAGAAGAAAGTGACGACGACGACGACGACGACGACGACGATGCCGACGATGCCGACACCGTAGAATCAAGCAAAACCGAAAGCAAGGCCTCGATATCCCGTGGCGTGGCGGTCCCGAGGGTATCCCCCAGACTGACTTCGTAGCAGCCCATCTCCAAGAGAGCGTGAGCGGTGCGCAGGACGGCGGAAGGGGGTGTGCGGCCGTCGTAGGGGCATTCGATGATGCAGGAGATGTATCTGAGAGTCTTGTTAGTTTCCTGATGGGTCTTTAGGATGGTAGTCTTTGTCTTTCATGTTGTAGCTTGTTTCCATGTCTTGGTGTCTTTTGACTCTTGACAGTGGCAGCAAGGACAGAATGTGCTTTCAAGGATGGGAATGGAACACAAAATGGAATCAAGGTGGGTTGATGAACGACCGCACATCCCTGCTATTCTCACTTGATTCCACAACAACCCGCAAGAGAACGTGCAGCCAGAACGGAAGAGGAATGAATTAATGAAGAACTAAAGCAGAATACCCACCCCCTCACAGCAACTCCCTCCCTCCTCGCCTTGACCGCAACCTCCCGAGCCCTGTCCAGCGCCTGCTCAACAGAACAATTCGTATTCTTGCGCGAAAAGCTCTCAGAAGCAGACACAAAGACAGCCACCTCCTTGACGCCCGACCCCAGTGCGCCATCGAGCCCGCGCAAGTTGGGGATCAGCACGGGCAAGCGCAGCGATGTGTCGCGCAGGAGCGGCGCAATGGCGCGCAAAACCTCGGTGTTGTCGGCGAGTTGCGGGATCCATTTAGGCGAGACGAAGGAGGTGGCCTCAACATTGACGAGACCGGCGCGCACGAGGCGTCGGATGAGCTCGATCTTGATGGGCGTGGGCACGAGGTGGGGGATGTTTTGAAGGCCGTCGCGGGGCGAGACTTCGACGATGCGGACTGCTTCTGCTGGTGGGTGTGAGAATGCTGGGAGCGATGCCATCGTTGATGTCGTTGGTGTAGTCGTAGTTGTTGTTGCTGTTGCAGATGCTGACTCCATTGTGTGCCAGGTTGGATGTGTTGTCATGGTGGTGGGGATAAGAGTGGCATGCTGGATCGATCAAGTTTCAATTTGCAAGACACGAACGAAACAAAGACAACCAGAGCAGAGCCGCGACAGGACATTTGAGACTGTGTTGAATGGGGAAATGACACTTTCTACAATAAGCACTTGATCATCCATCACGTGGGCCTGGGGAACACCGACCAAGGCCCGGCGGCCGAGGGGTTTGGCACCAGGGTGAGACTCGGTGGCTTTCGGGAATGACGCCAGAGGACCGTACCTTGGCCTCTAGGACCCTTTCTCTTCCTTTGGACGATCCCGCTATTCAAAGGCGCGCTGCAATTCGTGGTCGGAGAGATAATGGGCCAAGTCGACATGCCGCATCCGGTCTGGTGGCCTTCGGTCCGGACAAGTTGGGTCTTGTGATGCGTCTCAATCGAGTAAGTAATGTGCTTCGGCCTTGGCCCCTTCGGACTATTGCCGTGCAGTCAGCCTCTTCTCGTTCGGACCAGAGCGTCTTGGAGCACGGTCAAGAGCCTCTGCACAGCACAAGCGATGCTTTCAGGGAGCACTTCTGGGGAGGGCCAGTCGTCTGGAGTATCTGCATCTTGTCCATCCCTCAGAAGCCTCGGTCAGTAGTGAGAATGCTTCGCTGGGATGCCATCACCACCCATCACCAAGACTTCAGTTGTTGACCGGCCGTCGGGGGCAGCCCGTCACAGCCTAGGGCTGAAATAGACTTCAGAGTTGCAGACGACTCTGCACGAGTGAGCGCTAAGGGCAGCACCGGCCCAAGCTGTGACAACCGATGCCAACACGTCGGATCCTCTGCGTGGGGCGTGGTGGCCCGTTCCATACCCAGCCAAGTCCGCCTTGAAACCGCTTCTTCAAAGTCTTCCAACCACGTAGGAAAATACTTGCGCCGCAAAGTCGGGCTCCTCAGCAAGTAGTGAGCGAAACGTATCGTTGTTGCAAACATGCTCTGCTTGGCAAGCATAGAAGAGCGCCATCATCTCTCGTATCTTGTCATCCTCACGCGTGTTGGCCAAGAGGTACTTGGCCACCACGGCAATATCGTCGCAGCGGCCGGGGAACAGCTCGAAACAGCTGAGCGTGGCATGGAGACGGTGAAGGGAGAGTTGACATAGTTCGGGAATATCGTATATGTCGCCGACCACGTACAATTTAGCATGGCACATGAAAACCCCACTGTAGTCCTCGCAAGACTCGGTGTTCTGCCGTGGCACAAAAGCCGGTACCGAGGCCGGATAGTGGTCGCCATTGCTGTCCAGAAATCTGGCAATGAGCCTGGCCCTTGGTGAGGGACCAGCCTCTCTCATGACGAGGCTACAGTAAGGGCAGTCACTGAGGGCGGATCCACAGACACCACAAACTTGGCCGTAGAAAGCCTGGCAACACCTTGGACATTGCTTCGTTGCGTAATCGGGTTTTGGGGTTTTGCGTGCTTTTCCGAAACGAGAACAGGATGTGTTGGCGCAACTTTGAAATTTCGGGGTCGACACGCCGTGCTTTGTGCACTTGGGGCAGTTCGAGTATGCAGATGTGCACCTGTTGCATTGCATAGTTCTATAATCTTCACGACAGGTCAAGCATTTGACTGAAGTCAGACTGTTCTTAAAAGCCTTCTTGGTATCCTGACAAGCTGGATTGTGACAGTATTGCCGATCCCAACTATCGGTCAGAGACGGGGAACCAGCCTGGACATGGACGGACATGAGTGAAGGCGCCGCCGCTTCGGCAACTTTCACAGCAGGTGCCTCATTGTCCTCACCGGTGGATGCTTCCTGTGGCTCAGCGTCTTCCCAGCTGGGAACTTCGTCTTGGACGACTGCTGTAGTGTCTCCCACTTCGACGATATCTTCGAACCCGGGCACACCTTCTTGGACGACAGGTGTGGTGCTCTGCACTTTGACGACACCGTCGAAGCTGGGAATATCGCTATGGTCTAGGAAGATAGTTGGGTCCTCGGTAACGTAGGTCTTTGCATAAGCCCACTCGATAAAGCGCACAAAGATCTCCTCGTCGACTTCTGGCCAGTTCACATGCAGCTCCTGGGCTTCTTGATGCGGCCCGTTGAGCAGAGTGTCCAGTGGCTTGGAAAGACCAGCGAGAGCCTCACCATGAATGGAGAATGTCTTCTTGTTCGGACCGACGGCGAACGTGTAAATCTTGGAGTTCAGGATCCTGCGGACGAGTTCTAGCACAGGTTCTGCCACAACGGTCCAGAGACGGAATAGCAAGGTCGGCTTGGACTTACTCTGTGTAACTTGGTGCCATGGTGAGGATGGGAACGACCAGATCAGAAGCAAATCCGAAGGCGCGGTGGGCGTGATGATTGTGTCTATCTGTATTGAAGGTCTTGCAAGTTTGCCAAATTGTCTGGAGGGAGGAGAAACACAGAGGATCGATAGTAGAGACTGGATTCTTTGAGACGACCATCACTAATCCAACAGCAGGATCCCAAGAGTATATATAGAGCAACCATCAAAGAACCCAGCAAGAGGAAAACGACGGGCTCGGCTGCTGTGATTGATGGGAGGCATGCTGTTGGTCGTTTGCATGGTGATCGAGAGAAGGCCTCGTGCATAGGTGCATGAAACGGGTGCGACATCGTTGGTTTTGATCTGGCAGATCGCTGCTGTCAAAGAGGCACTTCACCGCCACTTGACGAGTGAGTGTCTCGAGCAGTCAAACGGCATCATGCTTTTCAAGGTCCAAAGTCGTGACAAGGGAAACTTGTGCTCCTCACTACCTGCAGAGAATACTCATGTCAGCGATTCTGAAAAGTGAGCGCAGCACGCTATGGAAAGGGCAGGGGACTAACCACTTGTTCATTTTCCTCCTGCGTAACATATGCGTTGCGCAGCATCTTTGAGCTGTTGTCGCTGAGTGAGGGAAAAGAAAGCCACGAGCAGTAGTAGCAGTAGTGGTGTGAATATGGTCAAGTTGGGTTCGCTGCTCCGTAGCCCATTCATGGATGTACCCAAGTACTATATCCAGGTGCCTGGGTACACCCGTGCCTAGGGCACTTAGTCAGCATAGTCCAGCCCGCTATGCTTGTGACGTCGTACCACAAGTCTTCTCTATCTTTGCCGAGGCTCGGAGTGCCTTTTGGGTTGCCCATCATTCAACCACAGCTATCCGCGTCCTCGCATGCTAAAGGTGCGTTTTGCTGCGCCAAACGTGGACAGCACGTGCTTGTACCACGACAATCCAAACCTGTCAAACTCATCACCTTCCTTCTCACCCGTTTCCGAAGCCTCTTGTTAGTGCCAGAATGGGACACGGCCACTTCATCCATTGAGAGAAGCCGGCTCTTGTTCTTATCTTCGCTGTCTGCCAGTGTGTCCTTATTGGCCTGTTCCTTGTTCTTCTGCTTGCCCTTGTGGACGTCTTGCTGGGCCCCTAGTTCAAGTCTCGTTCCGGCCACGACCTAGACGTTCGTTGCTCTTCTTGGTTGTTTGGAAAATACCGACCCAAAGAGAAGAAACCATGCTGGCTGCCACGCGGCGATGGTTCCGCCGCAACAGGACGCCCATAGCAGTGGGCGTAGGCATCGTTGGCGCAGGCTACTTTGTCACCCAGTATGCTCTCAACAAACTCAAAGACGCCCGCGAGCGCATGAGCAGTGATCGCGTCGCTAAAGAGAAGTAAGTTTTGCGTTCCTCCTGCTCCTCCTGCTCCTCTCTTTTTCTGGGCTCAATTCCCTTGCACTCAATCAAAGCCCTCCAATTGCTAACCAAGCCCGTATCGGCTTCCACAACCTCTCAGTCTCCGGCGACGCTTCCAACAGAACCAGGAAGACTGTACATATACCGTTCTCGCCCTCTTACCCACCGCAGCAACGAGAATCCTTGAGACCCTTGACGTTGAGAAAATCACCCTGGAGATCCAGCAGCTCAAGAGCGGCCCTGGCGCCAGGTCTATCAAAAGCGGGAGCGGCGACTCCATGAGCTTGCCTGAAACCGTGGGCTGGACGGACGATGACGGCCGCAGTATCATATCAGCCAGCGAGAGCGGCATACATGCGAGCCAGGTCACGTTGCCGCCGACAGCGGAAGGAGAGCAAACACAAACGCAGACGCAGACACAGACACAGACACAGACACAGACACAGCAGCAAGACAGACCCAAGAAGACCAAAAGACAGCTCTGGGGAGATGTGACTATCAGTTGTAAGAGCCACTATCACTACCAGCGCACATGCATATACACATGTATTCCTGCTCATGTTCTTTTACTGACTCATGGGCATTCGTCATTACAGCCATCACACGAGCGTTCACCCTCATGTACACCCTTGCCCTCCTAACTATGCTCACACGCATCCAGCTCAACCTCCTCGGACGACGAAGCTACCTCTCCAGCGTGATAGCGCTCGCGGCAGGCTCCACCACCGGCGCCATCAGCCTCGAGAACAAGGACGACGACAACTCGACCGACGCATACGGCGAGGACTTTGAGGTCAACCGCAAGTATCTCACCTTTAGCTGGTGGCTGCTGAACAAGGGCTGGCTCGACGTCATGCAGCGTGTTGAGGCCGCTGTCCGGCAAGTCTTTGGGCAAATGAGCCCACGAGACCAGGTCTCCTTCGCCTCTTTTTCCAACATGACACGCGAAGTCAGGAAATTAGTAGAAGGGCACCTCTCGATGGTGCCGCCTGCGCAACCACAACAAACAGGCACCAGCTCAGCACAAGCCCCACCACCACCACCAACAACAACGAGATGGCTGTCCTTCCTCCTTCCACCACCAGAAATGGAAGATTACGTCCTCAGGGAATCAGGCATCCTGGAAGATAGCGCTGCCTCGCAAACCCACCTGACGGAGCGCAGCCCCTCAAGCCCCACCTCAGCAGCATCCCTCCGCCACCTCCTTGACGAGACATCCGACATCATCGACTCGCCAACCTTCACGCACGTGCTGACACAGCTCCTCGACTCAGGCTTCACCGTGCTCCTCGAGAGGAAGATCGGCGAGGGGACATTCGACTTGCCACCACCACGACAGGAAGAACCTCTATTATCATCATCACAAATCCTCGTGGACCCAGAGGGCATCAGCCCCGAACTCCACATTCTCCGCCAGGAGCGTAAAGTTCTTTTGCCGAAATGTCTCTCGACGCTCACCCGGCAAGCACACCACATTGGGAACGGCATGCCGAACGAGTATCTCGAAGCCATGGAAACAGTAACGGATCTTGAAGGGTTCGCGGCCGTGGTGTACTCGAGCAACTGGGAGAATGAGATTCGAGAGGAAGATGCAGTAATCGAGCAGTCCACTTTGTCTGTCTTTGGCAGTGGTAGCAGACCTATGTCGAGAAGAGGCGACGATCCTCAACAATTGCGGCCGACGACGACGACTGTTGGCGGCGGTGATGATTATGGAGAGGAGAGCCAGAGTATGGTGCTGGTGGACCCATCACAGAGTTCGTTTGAGAACATTTGGAATAAAGTCACGGATAAGACGACGACAACAGCAGAGTGACATGGTAAACCAAACAGAAGGACCGGAGACAATGTAACGGTTTATTTTATGCCAAGCACAGTGTTAAGAAACGAGGAGGGCACAATACACCCTGGACTTGGTTTTGGCAAAGGTGAGACCCAGACACATAGACAAGAGACAGAGAGCGAAGTCGGCTTGTTTGGAATTCATGTATGAATTATGTATTGATGGCTTGTATATTGTAATGATGATGTAAATTACTTGAGATGACGTCTATGGGTGGACGCGTCCTTGAGCATGAGCCATAATATCGCTGCTTCAGGCGATAGGAGTGTATCACCTCATGATGACCACAACGCACTGTAATGTCCCTGCTCCTCTATGCCAAGGACAAGGTCAATGCCAAGCATCATAACCTTTGCTCACAAGAGCTTTGAGCTAGAGAACAACAGGTTTCGTCTCCAGAGTAGAGAATCTCCCTCACCTGTCAATCCGTGTTTTGGCTACGTGGACAATTCCATCGACGTGCCAACACGGCCCCGAATGGTTATCACAGCACTGACGGCTCAGTGAGTCCGCTGTGCCTGCTGGGTGTTATGATGCGTATCGTCTCTTGCCCCTCTCAGGGGAAGTCGGCTCTTGTTGAACGGAATGCTTGTGTGGGATCTTGTGAAGCGCTGTATAGATATCAATCCATATGCCTCTAATAGACTGTCGGTTTTGTGACTGACAATTTGCAACCCTTTTGTCACCGCGAGACCTGGAGCATTCGAACTGGCAATATTTCAGGTTGTCGCTGGATGGTAGCCACAAATTTGGCTTGCTCACTGGAGTCCCCTGATGAACTGATCGAGGCCCATTTCGAATAGCTCGTTCTTGACGCCTTCACCGCCCTTGTGCTCGACCGGAGCCAGCGGATTCTTGATCACTATGTCGCATCGCCTCGTCAGCCATCTGTCTCTTCGTATGTCATTTTGTTTTCACATCTCTTCATATCCTTTCCTGTCTTGCTTCCACCATGACGACCGGAGAAACCCTTACCATATTCCACCCAGAGATTGATGTAGATCTGATGCAGCACGTTGCGCATGCTCATGGTGGCCGTATCGGTGAGCAAGACAAAGCGCAGGTTCGTAGGCGTTTCATAATAGTGCAGACGGTACTGGCCAGTGCGGAAGGAGATGAAAGCGTCGTCCTCGCCACCGAGCTTGCGCACAATGTTGCGCAGAGAAAAGACGGTGCCAAAGATGAGCTTGGCGTCGTTCTGGGCGCGCGTTGACTTTGGGTGACCGCCGCTCGGGGCCCCGGCCGGGACGGCAGTGCCGTTGGTAGTGATGGTCGTGGTGGTTATCGAGGAGTTGTTGGGGTTATGGGAGATGCTTGTGGATGTGCTGGCGGCGGCGGTTGTCGGTGCTGAGGGCGCTGTGGTCGTCGAGACGGGGAGGGCGGCTTGCGAAGGGGCCAGCCAGGACTTGGTATAGACGCACTCGGCTGGGATTGGGAGAGTCAGTAGGCTTGTTTGTGAGGCGAATTTGCCGAGGATTGGAATGGTGTGAGGGACGAACTGTGCCTATCAAAGATGTAGAAGGAAAAGACAGCCATGGTGGGCAGTCTGGTCGGTCTACCAACGTCACATCACGAGCTGGCAGCTCGTTGTTTGGGAGCAATTGCACAGGCGAGTGACCAGCAAAGCCCGCAGTGGCTACAATGTAAGCCGGAGGTCGGTCAAGTCGGTCGGCTGTAACAAGGGCCCAGCCATGGGGTCCACTGGCGGTGGTAGGTACCGTCCCTGGCTCGTTCAGGGCCATCTGCCAGGATGCTAGGGCGCCTGGGTGCTAAAGGGACCCGGAACACGGCAGGAAGCGGGGCAACGGTTCCTTCTGTTTTGTTCTGTTTTGTTTCGCTGGAGAAAGAGCCCAGTCAGCCCAGCGAGCCTGCTGCTGCAAGGTATTTGGAGGGAAGAAAGAGCAGGGCACGCAAGCAGCAGCCCAGGAGGCAGCTTACTGGACGCCCTGTCCGCCAGGGTGGGAAGGAAGACAAAAGGCTTATTTTATCATCAACGTTGGTTTATATTCTCGCGAGCAGGGATGGGCCAGCTCAGCCGTGGCAGCAGCACCGCAAAGACGGAGAAAAACCCATCCTGCCAGTCTCACGATCGTCAGATGGCCAACTTGCCAAAGTACACAGCCATGCTGTGCTGACCTGTCTCTGACCTGTCTTGACCTGTCTTGACCCAGCGTACCACCTGTCAGGGACTTTGCAGCGTCCAAGCCTCGCCCAGGGTCGTGCGAGCACAGGAGCACTCTTGCGCTGACCACAGCTCTTTGGTTGGCAATTGGTCAGAAAGGCAAATTGATGGGTCGAGCCAAAGCCGACGGCCACTGCTTGATATACCTACGACGCCGTCCTGCTGGCCTGCTCGCTTGTCCTTGTCATTTCTCGCTTGCCCTCTTGTTCGACGCAGTGATACTGTGGTCTTTTTCCAGTAATCTGCCAGTCCGCGCAGAGCAGTCCGCGCCAGTTCAGCATTAAGTCCGGCCAAACGAGCCACGAGAAGCCAGCAGTTATCTGAAAATAAGGCTGCGCATACTGTATGATTCGCTGGTCCTCCTCGTGCGACTAGACCCGGCCATCCCCACCAACACACCGCGCTCACGTCGGCGCGCTGTCTCGACGACTCGTTTGGGGATCTTCCCAAGGCAACAAAGCAGAGCCTGCAGCACCGGCCTGAACCGGGCGTTTGGGTGTTCGCGCAACATTCGGGAACCTGCCAGCCAGCCAGCCAGCCAGCCCCACGCTCAAACGGACCCTACCGCCCACCGAAATCATCCCATGGAGGCGTCGCTCCAGTCACCACCAACGCTGCGCGCCAGCCGCAGCTCGCCCGGCCCAGTGCCGTCGAGCCAAGGCAGTGGTTCGGGCGTTACCGACCAGGACGCATTCGCATCTCACGGTCTGCAGTCTCCGGGTATCAAGGTCGAATTTCATGGCGGCCAAGGCGGCGCAAGTGAAGAGCGCCCGCTCCACGGCCTTCCCGTCGCTGCAATCCGGCCTGCCATGTCTACTCTGCCTGAGTGAGTGCCAACTTGTGCTAGGAATTATGCCTATTATTAGACTACAATGAATATCGATGGGCTCAAACTAACACCAAATCTACATCTTTCCAGGTCTGCACCGGCCGTGCCTCAGTTCCAGAGTCCTCTGAGACAGCACAGAAGAACGCCTAGTCAGCATCGAGAAGTCAAGGTGCGCAGAAGCTGCATTCCCCCAATAATCTTATTCGGGTGAGGCTGACCACGCTTGTAGGAAACTCTGAATGCGCGATCTGAGTATACGAATGACGATCTGGACGGCTCTTCGCACCATGTCATCAACCAGTACACTGTCAAGGAGGAGATCGGCCGCGGCTCCTATGGTGCCGTGCATCTCGCCCTCGACCAGTTTGGGAACGAATATGTAGGTTGTCGCTTGTAATCCCAGGGCAGCCAAAGTGTCTATCACGAGACTCTAGAACATTCAACTCATGCACCCAAAACATTTACACTAGGCCGTCAAGGAGTTCTCCAAAACGCGTCTGCGGAAGCGAGCCCAGTCCAACATCTTGCGGCGCGGGCCAAGGCGCCCAGGCGCACGACAACCCTTTCGACCAGGTCTTGAGCACGGAATCGGCGCGGAATCGGCAGTCTCGCATCAATTGTCTGACCAAAAGGCTCAGGAGTCAAAAGATGCTCTATTCTTGATCAGAGAAGAAATTGCCATCATGAAGAAGCTGAACCACCCGAATCTCGTTTCCTTAATTGAGGTTCTCGACGACCCGGAAGAGGACTCGTTGTACATGGTCTTGGAGATGTGCAAGAAGGGAGTCATAATGAAAGTCGGCCTTGGCGAATCAGCAAAGCCCTACGACGAAGAAGAGTGCCGCTGCTGGTTCCGCGATCTGATACTGGGCATCGAGTATCTGCATGCGCAGGGCGTCGTGCACCGTGACATCAAGCCTGACAACTTACTCTTAACTGAGGACGACGTGCTCAAGATTGTCGATTTTGGCGTCAGCGAAATGTTCGAAAAGCCTGCGAACATGCGTACCGCCAAGTCCGCTGGCTCACCGGCGTTTTTACCGCCAGAGCTGTGCGTTGCCAAACACGGCGACGTGAGCGGAACAGCGGCCGACATCTGGAGTATGGGTGTTTCGCTGTATTGTCTACGTTATGGACGAATTCCGTTCAATGAACCTGGAATTTTGGACATGTACGAGGCCATAAAATCCAGCACACCGCAATATCCCGAGGACGAGAATCCAGTCTTTTTGGATCTCATGGGCAAGCTCATGGCCAAAGATCCCGAGGAGCGAATAACCATGCCGGAAATCAGGGTAGGTCATATCCACAGTCGGCATGTAAAGTGTACGCAATTGCTAATCCTGACCAGGACCACCCTTGGGTGACAAAAGATGGTGCAGACCCTCTGCTGAGTACCGAGGAGAACTGTTCAGACCCAGTACAGCCTCCCAACGAGCTAGAAGTCAGCCATGCATTTACCAGACGCATGAGCCATCTGTTGTGTGTGGTGAGTCTCAGCAATTCTCCTATGACCTTGGGTCTCTATCCTAGCCCTTTAATGTACTGACTGCTCGACATGTAGATGAGGGCAATCTCCAACTTCAAAGCTCTCCTCCATTCCCGGTCTCGCGTCAATAGCCCTCGCCAAAAGCTCTCGCCATCCGACGCCCTCACACCCACCGAGCCAGCCCACCGTCGACCCTACTTCCGTCACCACCCCAAGCCATCCATGGACGAGCAGGAGCTTGCTGAAATGAAGCGCTCCAACGAAGAGCACGCTGCACGACTTCTCAAGGAGCGCATGCACGTGCAGAAGACCCGTGGTGGAAACGCAGCGTCCTGTGACGAAAAGGCTCACCGCGGCAGCGTGCAAGTAAAACAGATTGCTAACGCCGGTGCAAGCGAAGAAGGAATTGTAGCGCCGCCAGAACCATTTGAGCGAAAAGACGGGAGTCGCGGCAGCGACAGTGACACTGGCAGCAGAGACCGCAACGCACCACCTCGCCTGCAACACACCCCACCCGTGCTGGGTATCGGCGCTGGCGGCCAGGGCCACGACCCGACCGCCTCTCACAGCCAGCCAGCTTCGTCTGTCGCAGATAGTCCGACAGCGGTCGACTTTGACGTGTACGATCGAGCGTATGCGGAGGAGGTCGAACGGATTCGGCGATCTGGCGGCCGGCCGAGTCTGTACACGACGCGACACCTGAGACAGAACTTTGGTGTTAGGGATGAGCAGGATTAACAAGTCTTGTTTAGAACAAGCAGTCTTCATATTGGGCTTCTATTGGATACCAGAAAGGTCGATGTGGCTTTTCAAGTGCGGAGCTGTCAACTATTGGATTCGGTAATAAGCTTCAACGACTCGAAAGCCATCGGTCGAAGTATATACACAAGGGTCCTACAGACATAAAGAAACCAGTACCTTTTTTGAACATTTTAGGGGCTTTAACTTATCGTAGGGGACATTGGAGAGGAGATTCAGTAATTGTAGGATACCCGGTCTCTAGGAGTATATATATAGCAATCCATCGAGGACGGTGACGAGAATATATGATGAGAGTATTCCTCGAACAACTTCCCTTCCTAATATACGAACATGAGATGTAAGGATGTCCTAGCCACATGCTTTTATTTCGCACTCACGGTCAGAGATGCTATAGCATATTCGTCAATATCTTCGAGACACTTGTGGGATCGCAGAACTTTGTTCGCCAAAGACTTTGAAGCCCTTTCAATGGGAAAGCCGATGATGGGGGAAAGAAGTCATCAGAAGAAGAACTTGGGCTCGGAAATGGTCACCAAGACACTTTTGTTCGACACGGTGAATACATGACACTTAGTCATGAACGATCTCAACCCCATACATAATCAGTATAAATCATAATATTGATCGCCAACTTCTGCTAAACTCGTGTTTAATCCTTGGTTTCCATCAAATTGATTTGGGTATCTGCTCGGATTGGCTCGGATTGGCTGGTTTACTATGGAATTGGATCTAAACCTGAACCTGAACATGAACACGAGGAGGCTACATTACCAAGATATTGCAGCTAACAAGACTGATACCCGAAACACGCGGGCTATAGTGGATGAATAGAGTATTCATTGAGTTCTCAATTTTCGACATCTATGGAGGGCATTTCCTGGCACAGCCCACGATAGCCCTTATTCTTGTTGACATTGACGGCGTCATTTACATTGTCGTTGTCATTGTAGGTATCGTTATTGCTAGATAGATGTACAAAATCTGGAGGGCGGTAAATGGGTATAGTAAGTGTGTGTTCAAACCAGATGCTTCTACATGTACTTGGGTAAGTTAACACTGACTAGACAAAAGGCGATGATGCTGTTACTGCATCAGTAATAATACCCCAACTCGCGTCAGTGCTCTCATAGCAACGAGAATGGGATTTTCTCCTCACCTCAAAAGAGAAGGAAATTCAACAAGCAAGACTTCACTGCATGCGAGAAGTCAAGTAAAGTGCAAGCCCAATCAATTCTCCAAGCCTATAGTCCGACAAGGAGGCATATAAAAGCGCAACACGAACAACTTTCGCTTTCCTCCTCCCGTACGTTTGTTTTGCTTCCACGCAAGAAAGAAAGAAACACCCACCCCCACCCACCATCCATCCGTTCCAGTCCCGATACTCTGGCGCTGTCTTGCGCAAAAAATCTCTGATACCAACTTCTTCTTAAAGACCACGCGCGCGCAAAGCATCAAAAGCCATGAACACATAAGCAAAAGACCACCGAACGAAAGGGGAAACAAAAAACGAAGGAGAAAAAAAAATTCATCTGATTGGTCGTGAAATGTCATAAATATTTATATTGTGAAAGGCGGCTCCTTCCCCCCTATTCAGAAGAAAGAATTTTTTCGAAAGAGTCGTGCTACCGGGCCGATCGACGACTCTGTTCGTTGATCATCAACAAGAGACTTTTATGTAGTCCGATTTGCGGCGACGATGACAATATGTGCTGCCAATCGCGGCCGGCCCGTAGTAGTCCCTCTTTCGGTTTTGTGGTGTCTCACCGAAACGTGAAAACTACCGCCATCCCACACCGGCGACCCGGTGGAAACGACGGGACGTAGGTTAGAGGCCCTCCTCGCCAGCTTTGCACAATTTTATCTCGCGACCCCACTCTGACTTGAGGACCTGTGAAGCTGTGATGCGGCGCGTAGGGTTGGGATCTAATATCGAGTAAATGACGTTCCTGCATCGTGCCTGGTTTTTTGGTGACTTGCTGTTAGTGTGGAGAACTTGCATATCACGAGAAGCATGTAGCGTCGGGAACCAAGACTTACTCGATGCAGAGACTCAATCGGGCCATATCCCTCCTCGTCTCTCCGCCCCTTGAGATATCGCGCATAGAATTCATCCTCTTCCTTCTTTGCGACCCGCCACAAATGCCTTCCTGTTCTCATTGCCATGTATATGACACCACAAGCCCACACATCTACTGCCCTTGCGTCAAACTCCTTGTCGACATACTCTTCTGGTGCAATATATGGTGCAGAACCGCAAAGGCCAGAGACCATGTGAGCATCATTCTCCCAAGCCATTCGAAAGCATTCGCCATTGCCAAAATCGGTAATTTTGAGGCCACCATTCGTCGTCAAGAGTAAGTTCTCTGGCTTTAAGTCCCGGTGTGCAACACCCATCTCGTGCATGTACTCGACGCCACGCATCATTTGCTTGAAGTAGCAATCGGCCTCTTGTACCTCCAGTTTTGATGCTGCCAAGACTAGTGTGTAGAGATCACCTCCAGCGCAAAATTCCATGACCTCGCAATAGTCACCCTTTGCGTCTTTCAACAGATCCAGAGTGTGAATAACGTTGGGGTGTCGTAGAGATGAGGAAATGCAAAACTCGGCCGTTAAGCGCTTGCTGTACTTCTTCTCTGTCTCTTCGGGTCGGCGTCTGAATTCTTTGACAGCATACAGCTTTTCTCCCGGTTGGCCCTCAATTTTCTTGTGGGAAATTCGCACAATACCAAACGCACCGCGGCCAATAACTTCCTGGCATTTTCCGTACTTTTCTACCAATGTGGCCGTGTGGCTGGGTCCGCCTCTTTTCTCTGATGATGTATTTCCCAGGACTTTTTCCTGTTTGAGTGTATCGACCCAGCTGGAGACCAGCGACAGGTCATGTTCTGGCGCTTGCTCTGTCTTTCTGCCCAAGAGACCCTTGAACATGTCGCTCAATTTCTCCTGGCGGCGACTTGACTTGAGGTGGTGCTCGTGGCCGCCCTGTGACTCGGCATTCACGACAAAGCGCGTGGACTGGTGGCCATTTGCTGATTTTGCCGACTTGGGCTGAGGCGTCTTCTCGGCGGGTTTTGGGACGTCCAGTTTCTCGGTGACGGAGACTTGTCGCGAGGGCGCATTGGGCTTCTGTGGCGGCGTCGAAGAGCCTTTAATGGAACTTGCGGCACTCGTACCAGCCGGTGCTGGCGACGACTTCTTGGATGGGGTAGCGGCGCTCATATCGAGCTTGCTCACTTCTTTGGTCGAAAACATGCGGGTAAGGCGATCCTTGACCGTGGGCTTGTCTCCATTGGCCGGTTTGGTGAGCAGATCGCCGGCAGGGACATGGCCGTTTTGGGGTTTCAACTTGGGCGAGCCGCTCTTGCTGGACGACTCGATAGACCTGATGGAAGCGGGCTGCGAGGAAGACGAGGCCGTCGTCGTCGACTTGGCGACTGGAACCGAAGGAGTGCTGGCCATGGCTCAGTGTGACGCCTCTTGCGCGGCGATGGCAGCGGTGATGGTAGGTGTGTGTGCGAGTGGTAATTGTAGCAATATATTCGACAGTGGACGTGGGCGTAGGCGGCGACGGCCGCAAGAAGCAAGGCACCCGTAGTAAGCTGACCGGGCAAGACCGCCGCAACGGGCAGAAGCGAAACGCAGCAGACCACGGGTTGTAGTACCGTGTCAGCGCTGGTGTACTCTGTACGCTGGACGTACGTGGTGGGCCGAAAGATGGTCCTGGTCCAATGCAAGGCCGAGCCAGCTGCGCGCGGCTTGGTCACTGTCCGAGACGAGACGAGCAGCGGCAGGTTTTCTGGAAGGTCGACAGGGGTGGCAGCGACCAGCAGAAGAAAGAGAGAGAGAGAGAGAGGGAGAAAGAGAGAGAGACACGGACGGAGAGCCGGCCAGAAAGAAGCAGTGGGCAGCACAGCGGGTGGTTGCAGGCTTGCAGGCTGCTGCAGCTTCTCGAGGGTCAGCAAGGCGACGAGCGTAGAGCGGCGACGAACGCGCCTTGAGGAGCGGGCCAAGCCCAGAGTGCGAGACTGGAGTGGACAGACAAAACGGCAAATGGCAGAGAGCAGCTGCTAGAGAGGAATTTGGTGTCTCGTTTTTTCTTGCTTGGCCACAATAGTATTCACTTTTGCGGGCGCCTTTTGGGGGGCGGGTGGAAAGAAAAAGATATGAGGGAATTGTGCTGGGCTTTAAAGTCAGGTCCAGGCCCACGCTGGCGCGCTGCGATGACAAACCGTGCAGCCAAGTGGAAATTACTGCAAGCCGGCTGTCTAGCGGAGGAAGACGGATGCAGTTTGGGGCGGGCCTCGCAGCTGCTCCAGCGGGTGCTGGTGCTGTTGGCGGGTGCTGGGGTGCCCAAGGGGCGCTGAGCACTGCTGAGGAACGCTCGTGTGACAGGCGGGTCCAGTCGGGTCAGGCGCTGTGGAGGCTGCTGAATTAGCACATGGCGAGCAAAACAGAAACGTAAGGAGCTAGCAAAGCATTGCACTCACTTATGCGATCCGCAAAAGAAAAAAGGAAAAAAAAACCACCCCCGTTGTGTATTGTTAGTCCAGTTCGACGGTCAGCCACAGCTGTGTAGTGTACATGACCGGATCTGGCAAGTGACTGAGCAGATAGCGTGCTGAATCTGTTGGTCTTTATTTCTTCCTTTTCACTAGTCGCGAAGCAGATTCGTCGTGTTAGAGAAGGGCGGCGGCCCTGCGCTGGAGCGTGGGAAGACCCATTTTCAGAGCGGGTTGTTGGTATGTGCGCAGGCTGGCAGCGGCGGGTAGAGCACAGGACCGATGACGACGGGGATTAGAGGGGGGGTACAATAACAGCCACTGCAGCGCCCTGGGCTGTGTTGCGTTAGCTGCTTGGAAGTTTCTTGGTCTAGAGGGCTTGAGGAAGTGCTCAGGTGGTCTGGCAGCCCTAGCGGAGCCTGGCAGAGCCTGGCAGCGCCGGCACATGGCTGACAAAGGCTTGCAAATCAGCGCATCAGGGTAAGGGTATGTATGTAAGTTTTATACCCGACAGCTTAGGACGATAAAAGTCCCCACGGCACGAAACGGAAGCTGAAGGGGAGACAAAATTATGGTTACCTCGGAATCAACAAGCTTGAACCAAGCACCAGCAGCAGCCTTGCAAGGGGCAAAGTGAAAAAGAAAAAGAAAAAGGCTATATCGTGGATGTATCTCTGGCACGTTTGCTTTAGAAGGCAACCTTAACAAGGTGGAGACAAGTTCGATGTGTATGGATTTGCATTTCCAGTCAATGATGCTGGTGCGATGGCAAGCCCACAGTCAACGGCACGGGCGACGGCTGCAATCTTTATACAATATTGATATGCGAGTGAGTACCATGGTCTGCCGTCAATTGTCAGAGCAGTCAATCCCATTTCTCGAAACGCTCCGGACTTTGGACTTCTTCTTTCCCTTCGTCTATCTGTTGCGATGACAGGGCTGAACGAATCGAGCCCCACCACGGGCTGATGAATACAACAGGAGCAACGAATTGTCTGCATTATCGTATCGAGTACTTGTAGATTTGCGTCCCGCCTGCCTTCGTCTGGTTGTGCGAGCCAGAATTAACAGTACACTGTACCACCGTCATCCATTAGCGTCCTTTGCGTTTAGACTCGGAAAAGCAAACGGGACGTGATGCTTCTAGATGCTCAGACAAGCTCACCATTCACTGTTGATGCTGTAATGCAGCCGGCCTGACTGGCTACGATCGGTATCACTTTTAGCCTGCAACTAGGTTTGTACAATGCCTTGATGCTTTTGCTTTTGCTTCTGCTATTAGATAGTGCTGCATCGGAATTGCGCCTTCCCTCTGTGCAGCCGCAATTCTGCAATCCAGCAATCCAGCAATCGCAACCCGATCCTCTTTCCCACACCAGGCCAGGGAACCAAGAGGCCTCCAGGCTGATATTGGTGTTGCATCCGCACCTGCACGGTTTGGTCCTTGTCGCTTGGCTACTATGTACTGAGATGTTCAGTTGCATGTACCTCGGTACCTTGCACGCCTGCATCAACCTCAGACCTGCAGCTGCAGCTGCTCTGCTGCGGCTCTATTCTGGCCTTGCTCACTTTAGCTCCAGTCTTGTATCACCAGGTGCTTCATCTGTGCTGGGGGATTGACTCACTGTCCAACGTACGTATGGGATGATTTTGGAACCACGAACGCAGTAGTCTGACGGACCAAACTACAGAGACCACGCGCCAGAATCACCCGACTGCCTCTCTATCGCCGCTCTTGTTCTTCGCTACTTCCGAATTTGCGAGACGACGTGTACCCATCGCTGCGTCCAAAACCTGGTCGAGCACGTTGCAACATCTGATTAGCAATCAACGACACACATGGCCACAACCTCTTGGCTGGGATGTCGAATCACCTCTGGCCTCCACTGTACGCAGCCATCTGCACGCCAACTACTCTGCTTTGCTGCTTACAGTGTACTTTCTGCTTGCACGGATACCTGCCGCTTATACTTGGCCTGCCCCTGGTTGAAATGGCGCCAGAAAGTGTTCGCATTGCTGATCAGAAAATGTTGCTTGCAGGGTACGTCGTCAACCTCACCACGGGTCGTTTCCTCTCGATCGAGCTTCTCTATGAGGGATTTATTGCCCGCCATGTGCAGAACATGCATCGACCAGCTTGCTAGCCAGGCTACTGCACGCCTCCTGCCGTGTCTTCTTCTGGTGGTGTCTGCCGTTGTCCAGCAGCGCGACGTGCTCTCACACAAATATCTTCCACAGGACTGAATCTCTTCTGCGATGTTGGTGCACCCCTCACTCCTCATGCCGACGAGAACGACTGCCATGCGGTGCAACCCACCCCCTGGCCATCCCCATACATCCAAAGGCCACTTCTTGCAGCAGCGGGGCAGTCTTCCGGTAGTACGGCCGCTCGCTCTCACGGCTGGCGTGCTCCATGTACGGACGTCTGTCCGTCTGAACATATGTATGCCGCGTGCCATCGCAGTGCCTTTGATATCCGCAGCATCGGTCAAACACAGCCGCCGCTATCAAAGTGGTGGCTTGATCTGCCCGCCAGCTTTGTTTCTCTTTCCCAAGATGGAAGCATGGTCAAAGGCCAGGTAGAGGCGTTCCACGTGCCAGCGTGTCATCGCCTTGTTCGCGACATCAGAAAGGTACACGAATTTCAATCTGGGCACCATGAGACCAACCCCCAAGGTGAGACTCTTTGTGACGGCCAAGCCAAGCGGTGAGCCTTTGTGTGTGAATAGGGGTCCAGCAAATCCACGAAGCCTGACCCGCCAGAGGACCCTTCCCATCCAGCCATGCAATGTTTCAATCGCGTACCTGCGCACTATGCAAAGGCCTGGAGAGTACATGCATTGTGTCAATACAGCATGTGCCCGCCTGTCACAAGCAAGCAGATCGCAAAGGACCCCCCTTGCGTGGCCGTGTCGATGGAATATATGTAATTTGACGTCACGCATCTTGCGGCTTCAATGGAGCTATCTGCATGTGTAACCAATCGTTAAATACTTCTGTGACTGAGATCTCTAGGGCTTCATCTAACGGGTGCACAGCAGCACTCGCTACCAATGTTCCTTGCACGACCCCGTGGCAGCGTCTCGTCAGCCAAGTGGTCAGCCAGATCCAACAAGTTCTTGTGCCATCGTGCTGAGATCATGGTCATCAATTAGCGAGCCCGTGGCAATATTTAAAAACGAGGGTAGAGTGGGCTGATACCGAGACACTCATACATGATGAATATGCAGGAGCATTCTGGCCCGTCGTGGCTTGGTATTTCTAGATCAGGTACAAAGTACACACAAGGGCCGTCTCACAGACGAGGCTGCCAAGTTGCCCAGCCTTGTCACCTGCGTCTCTGTTTGTGTCTACACAACCAAGTCATATAACCAACATGTTTGCTTGCTGGTTCGCGGAAACCTGTTTTTTTTTTCTCACTGACGTCTGTTTACTCATGCTTGCGACGGTGCGGTTGGAAGATTGTATGCAGGTCGATCTCACCAGTGTGGTTGGCATATTTGCCGACTCGACTTCAAAGGCTTTCGGGATCATCGCCATGTACAAGACGAGTTTAAACATGGTTTTCGGACGGTTGACGGCACACGTTGATGCGCAGAACGGGAAGAGTCGACTGACCGTCTGTTTAGCAGTCATACCAAACGGCCATCCTTTGGCTGTTACAATGTAGGGAATGTTCCATCGTGCTTGTCAACGAGGGAAAGAGACATGCAATCAAATGAAACTCGCCATTCCATGGTCTGATCCCAGTCCAACGTGGCAGTGGTTACGAAACGCGGAGCTCTGCTACATTTGCGCTGGAGGCAGGCGCCGTGAAAATGGACCCTTTGGTATTTGACGATCAACAGCCTTGCTAAATTCATGTCCAGGTGACGTGTGCTGTTATCAATCGTGTCTCTCTGCAATATAGGATAATCCCCAGAATACCCTTGACGTCACTGTCGCCCTTTTTTTCTTCTTTCTTTTCTTTCTTCATTTTTCTTTTTTTTGTGGGCGAACAGATTCACGGATTGCAGGCAGGTTTACGGAAAAGATTTTGGAGCAGAATACCGAGCATGTTATTACCATACCATTTCGGTACCTTCGGAGTGCTCGGGGAAATTGTCTGTACTGTGATAAATATTGTTCACTCGGCGATCATTGGGGCTGAGTGGTGGCGGGTGTTATGGGAAAGGAGGTTGCGGTGGAACAGTTGTGGGTGCATGCCAGATACATCAGATATACTGGATGTGAAAATGCAGCAACTTTGGACTCGTGCATCGAAGGACACTCTGATTTTGAATGCGTCGTTTGGTCGTCAAAGATTTGTTGCTTTCTCTTACTTTTTTGCGCTCTTTGATCTCTCAAATGCTTCCAGATAACATTCAATGTTCATCAAGCACGTATTCTGTTTTTTCTGGGTGCTGTGCTGACCCTGAGCTGGTACAGTGATATTGCGGTTCGTGGTGTTATATGGGACGAGGAAAACAATGAAGATGAAAGTGGAACGTCCAAGGATGCCTGACACTTGAATCCCTGGTTTGGAATCCCCATGAATACTTGTGGACTTGATTATGAATATCTGCTTAATCACTATTCGGAACACATCTCAAGACTGTATCTAGTTGGAGATGACTTCTTTGTAAAAATGCCTTGAATCAATCTCATCGTTGTGTTGTCTGGATTTGCGGTTTGCATACTGAGATAGTAACTCTCGTTGTAGAGAGATATGGGATAAATATTACAGTGTCAATAATTCATGGTGCAATTCCGATCCCATTCGTTGCCAGCGCGCATGTAACATTTGAAGTCCCAATGCAAGCCAGACGGAAACCACCAAAGCTCAACTCCCAAGCAGTACATCGCCCACCCAGTACTTCAGTTGGAATACAAACTAAAAGAACCTTTGCATTTCCAATGCTCAAGGGTGCCAAGAATGTTCATTATCCTCTAAGCTTCATGAAGATACACAATTCTGACATCAACTGGTATCAGCATCAACGGATGGAATTTTTTTTTTTTAAAAAAAAAACCAACACCTCCAAAAAAAAACCCCAAACAAATAAAAACCTTCAATGCAACGCTCTTTATGATTTAATGTATGTTATGTAGTCGAGTTGGCTCCGAAAAAAACTCTACTGACCGACAATGTGTTACTGAAGTTACTTTTCCTCCCTCTCCTGACGAGTCCTCATTTCCAGCAGGGGATCTCGCTCCTCTTCCTCGTCTTCTTCATCATCTTCTTCCTCCTCCTCATCATAATCCTCCCCCTCGATACTCTCCAACACCGTCCCATGGCCATCATCCTCAAACTCATCGTCCTCCTCAACAACAGCACACTCATCTGCCTCAGCACCAATCCCACTCCCTGCGCCACCACTAATACCGCCACCAAGTCGATAATCGTCCAGCTCCAGTTCGTCCGCAGTCGTTTCGTCCTCGGTTCCCGTAACACTGTCTATCAACCCTCCTACGCCACCAGCACCGCTGGAGCCACCATTCGGACGGCTCGATCCTCTCAGTAGACTTCGGAGATCCTCTTCGCTGATGATACTGCCGATGCTCCTCCTTCTCCTTCCTTGATCTGTACTGGCTGCAATGCCACCAGCACCAGCACCAGCACCAGCACCAAGCATATCCAACTCCAACCCCCTCGTTTCTCTCCGCCCTCTCTCGACAATTCTCTCAACTTTTAACCGATTCGCCACAAACTTCACCGTGGGATACGCGCTCTGCTGGCCCTCATGCAACATCCTCGCCATCCGCGCAGGTGTCGGATCCGTCAGTATATGCAGCAAGTCCTGCGGCATCTTACTGCGCGGCCAAATCGTAATCGTCCCGCCAAACCCCTGCTGCAGCCAAATCTGGCTCCAGTCTTGCCCGACAAACCGCGGCAGCAGCTCGAGCGAGCGCATTATTTTCAGCCATTTTGTCATTTCCAGCTTTATGTACTGCTCGGCCGCTGTGCCCAGAAACCCGCCGCGCCAGCCGCGGCCTTTGCGGTGCGTGACGGGTTGGCCAACGGAGCCGCGCGACGAGTAGAAAAAGAGATTGATGTGCGGGTTGACCTGTGAGACGATGGTGAAGTTGACGTTGAAGTGCAGGTTGAGTGCTTTCAACGGGATGTCGGTGCGCAGACTGCCGTCTTTCCACTTGTGGCCGAATGAGTAGGGCACCAGCGTGCCGTCGCGCTGCTTCATCATGAGGACGACGGGGTTGAGGATCCCGGGAACAGCGGCTGACGCCAGCACGGCCGACCAGACGACGCAGTCTGGGCTCGTGAGGTAGTTGCACAGCATTGTCGGGCTGTGCGGGTCTGCGGGCACGCATGAGACATTGAGAATACGTCCTGTGCGCTGGTAGGCTTCGCGAAAGGTCATGGACCCGCGCGTGAACCACGAGGACTTTTTGGCCCAGTCGACGCTGTCGAAGCGTGCACCCGTCTTGTACCAGCGCCAGAACCAGGTTAGAAAAGGGTCGGAACAAGCGGTGATTTTGTGTGCGAGCGCGGGCGTGAGGAGCTGCTTGAGCTCTTCGTTGGTGCGTGTGGCGATTAGACCTGCGACAAGGGCGCCGCCGCTCGTGCCGGTAATCACATCGGGGAGGAGGTCCTCCTCGAGGAGTGCCTTGACCACGCCAAAGTGGTAGTAGGCAAATGTTGCGCCTCCAGAGAGACAGAGGGCTGTTCGACCGTAGTTGGCATGGAGGCTCTTGAACAGCTGACGCTTCTCTTCGAGCTTCATTTGCCGTGTTTCGAGAATAAACTTAAGACTCTTTTCAACTTTGCGGGCGTTAGTACTGCTTTAGAGGAAACTTGTTTTGGTGAAAGCTTTCACCAAAGAAACATACCTTCGTCAACGTGGTTTTGCACCAAATTCTTGGTTCCATAATAGGTCTGTGAATAGAGTCTTGGATTCTCGATCCCAACCCAATCGTGCTTGACACAAGCTGCGAGTAGATCCCTGAGCGCCTCTACAGCCTTCTCCCCATCCTTTCTCTCTTCCTCCTCGACACTGTCGCCGTCGTTGATCCGCTTCTCAATGGCCTCGGCTTTGGCCCGGCTGGTTTTGATGTTGTCCCACACCCGTTTGACTGTCTTCCAGTCATAGTACGCAAACTGATTCGTCTCCTTCCACGCAGTATTGCCCAGAAACTCATCCAGCTGCCGTGCCGCAGCGCGCCAGTCCCGATAATTGCCCGTCGCGCGCATATTGCGCCGCAGCTGCTCCCGCCGGCCCCGCCAGCTGACAAAGTACTCGTATAGCCATACATAGTACCGCGTCAGGACGTAGGCCAGGGACAGGAACAGCAACGAGCAACCGCTGAACAGCAGAAAGGGGTACTTGAACATGCCGTACAGATAGCCCTCGCGCGTCTCGTCCTTGGTGCGGCGGCCGGGCCGCACTGCTTTTGGTCGTTTATGGCGTCTCTTTCCGCCCTTTTTGCCCCGTGCGACCCGCTCGTGTACCGGGGCCCAATCGTTTTGCGCTGTGATGAAGAGAGGTTGTTGTGAAGGATGTTGTGGATGCTGCTGCTGCTGCTGCTGAGGAGGTCCAGCTCCCGAGATGCCGTTGGTGCTCGGCGCAGAGACATCAGCCGCCGCCGCGGCTGCGTGCGCCGCCACCTCCTTTGCGTCATCCCACCTGTCCAGGTGCGGGCGGGCATCGGCGGCCACGACGCTCGATTGCCGATGCGTTCTATCAAAGGAGGTGCGGGCGACGGGGCTGCCTAAACGGTATGTCGAACCCTCCTCGCCGTGTTGCGCGGCGGTGGCTGGATCAGGGGCCGAGAGCGCGGCGATGAAGGCCTCGAGGTCTTCCTTGGAGAGGAAGTTGACGTCGGCGTCGGGGAGGAGCGAGAGGTCAAAGGCGTCGCGGCCGAATCCGTAGGGCTTGTCGGGCACCACGACGGGCGGCCAGTGGCCGTCTGTCTCGTCGGCGGCCATTGGGCGATGGTGACTCTGGTTTCTCTTGGAGGTGGATCGGTGGCTGGGTTTTCGTGGTTATGGTTGTGGTTGTGGTTGTGGTGTGTGGTGTGTGGCCGTGGTGGTGGAGGTGGTGGTGGTGGTGCTGCTGCTGTTTGTAGAGAACGGCTGTTGGCACGAGTTATGTGCTGTACAGGAATCGGAACGTCATTGCCAAAAAAAAAAAAAATGCCACGGCTGGAGAGGCGAGGGATGCGCGAAGAAAAGGATCTTTGTGTGGCTGGCGGGTTTCGTGACGGGGATGATGATGATGCTGTTGCCAAGTACAACGGCACTCTTAAACAAACGGCAAGTCAACAAAGGCCCCCTGATTCTGCCCTCAATCTCGTCAGAATCTCGTTAGTTGCAGATGCAATTCGACTGTCCACGAGCTTCTTCCGCTGCTTCTTCGTTTTACTATGCGAAACTCCTCGTTCGTATTGCACAATCACTATTCGCGAATGAACAAGGGCCAACGGCAACAGGCAATGGGCGGTCGTGGCAGCAAACGGTCACATGTGTCTTTGGATGTTCCCTCCTTCTTTCGCCCATCATCAATCTCGGGACAAATGACGTCGGTTTTGACAGGCATCATTCGTTGGGGCCGGCCGGCGTTGGGGAAAGCTGCTGCGGCCACTGTACAGAATCCCATCCCCTGTCCATTTCGGGGCCTGGTGCTGTGTTGGCTGCTTCTAGAAACTACCCAGGACAAAGCTGTTGTTGCCCCTGACAGCACTTTGGTTATCAGGTTGTCCACTACCAAAGTCCCCGTCACCTTGAGACAGTTTGAAATGTCCAAGCAAAAGTAACCACATCTACAGCTTCAAGTATCCTCACAGTCATCAAAATGACTCGACCATTTCCACACTCCAACTCCAACTTCAGACACACAAGACCGGCCAGCATATCACACAAAAAACGAACAGTTTTACAGCCCTCCAAACGTGGTAATCTATTGTGTAGATGTAACCATTTCCGATTATAATAAGAATAATAAAAAAAAGCATCAAAACGCCATGCGGCCGTTTCTTTCTCCCTGTCGCAGACAATATGGAATAATGACACGTGAAAAGGGTTCGTCATGGCTCTTTCTTCTTCGGCACACACAACCGCTCCTTCGCCATTGGCCCCGGACCGACCCTCGCCACCACTACCATGCATGCTGGCTATGCCCGAATAGAGGCCACGCTGTTCAGACGGGTTGTGCAGAGCAGGTGTGCATGGAAAGCCTTCGTCCGCTGCCAGATGGCTGACGTGCTAAGCCCAAGGCTTCGCAGTCGCATGGCATCTCTCCGTGTTCGGCTCCGTGAGAACCCTCTATGCTTAGTCGCATGCACACTCGCCATGGCTAGCATGCACACACATCGAAATAGCCAAGAAGCTTAGACGTACTGGCTCAACCACCGAATACCTTCGCCGTAGCCCTGTCTCATAACAACCGAGCACATGAAGACTTCGACGGGCCGGATGCCCTCCAGTGGGACCTTGCCCTTGCCAGTGGTCTGATACATGCCCAGCTGGTGGCGGAGCTCGTCCTCGGAGACGGCGTCAGGGTGGTCAATCTTGTTACCGAGAATGACAAACGGCACTTTGGCGAGCTCCTCCATCTGGAGCAGCGCGTCCAGCTCTGCCTTGGCCTCGGGGAAGCGCTCGTGGTCCTTAGCGTCCACCAGGAAGACGATGCCGTTGACCTCGGGAAAGTAGTCTCTCCACAGACGACGGGCTGTTCAGTCATAGTGTTAGTCGGGTCAATCTCTTCGTACTCTGCCTGTCCAGCTTGTGTTTGCGCTCAAGTCTCAGGAGACTCGTAAGAGTAGTGCTCGTATCGGCCACGCAGGGGAGTGTATGTCCAAGACGTCTTTCGTACCTTGCTGGTGACCGCCCAGATCAAAGGTCGTAAATCTCACGTTGCCAATGGCCAACTCCTCAGAAGCTGTGATAGGCTCATAGTCAGCATCAATCTGAATCCCTGAGGCCAAGTGCATATCGGCTCTCTCGATCCTGGATAATCAGGAACTCACTAGGGTGAAGCGTAGGCTGGAGGATGGCGACACGGTCGTTCTATAATTCGCAAAAAAAAGTCCAGTCAGCCTCCATTGTTCGTATTCCAGGTGCATCGATGATTCGCGCACGTGTCCAGTTCCCGCCACGTCGCCTGGATCACAAGTGTGCGCCCCAAGAACCGCAGCTGCCTTCTCTTTCGTGGCAGTGTTGATAGCCCGCCAACAACTTCGTCATATCGTGCATCGAGTGAAACGCACCTTGAGCATGTGCAGCAGCGTCGTCTTGCCGGCATTGTCGAGACCGAGGAAGAGCAGCTTAGCGTGCTTGTTCAGCAGGCCGAGCGAGGAGAGGACATCGTAGACTGTTGTGAAATGAACGACATAACATCGCAAACGTCAGTTTTGGTTCATCATGCAACTTGCTCTCCCTCTCTCCATCGCGGGTTCTTTGATTTTGCTCTTTGTCTCTTTGGGCCTTCAGGCATCTTGCCGAGTCCCAAGTATTGCAGCATTCTTTTTCTTCTCTCCTTTTTGACGTTCCGAGTGTGCATGCGCCAAATGACAAGCAAGAGGTGAGGGTTGGGGCGATGGAACGTACACCAGTTGATAATCCACATCTTGACCAAGATAACACCGTGATGCAGTTGTATATGTGTTACGCTTCGGCGATTGTTTGAATGCTTCCAGTGAATCAAGACTCGAGTGTCTTGAATCTAAGCTTATCAGCTAGGCAATCGATGCGCGTCCCTTTTCTTGGTCGGAAGACAACGAGGGCGGGTGCAATTAAAGATGGGTTGTTGTTGATGTTGGAGGTGGCTGTCTGCTTTGCTTGCTGGACGGGCTTGACTGCTCGTTGGCAGAAGATGACGGCAAGCTGGCATGAATTGGGTAGCACCGAGCGAGATCCACTCCCCAAAGAAAAACAGTACCGATTGACTTGGGTTACCGTGTTCTGGTACAGTGCAGGCTCTTCTTTCTTTTTTTCTTTGGTCGCCGGCGGCAGGCTGATTCGGATCATTCCATGATTGGCTGTGCCGCGCTTACTAATGCCAGCAACTGCAAAACTGCTGGCTTCTTCATCGGGCTAACGGGATCGGGCTGCCTCTGAGACGCCGACAGTGGTCAGATCCAAAGCACCCAATATGGAAGGCAGAGGCCAACTTGTCTTGATGGACTGTGAAGTCACGTACAATACTGAGAAAACAATGATTATTTGACAGTTTTCTAACCAAATGAATCCGAATCAAAAACCCATTCGAGATCACGCAGGTCACCACAAGATGAAACATCGAACAGGTTCCAGTTCAAAAGACATTTCTTTATGTACTGTGTTGCCCGTTGAGAGGCTTGATATGTATATACAGTTTGTTGATAACAGACAAGGTCTTTTCTGTCAAAGCCTTGTCATTCAAACGCTGAAATGGGTATCAGATATCATGTTTCCCCTCCCAAGTGCGCCTCGGCTGAATGTAAGCCAGCTGGTGAAAGAACTTCAATGCGCTTCTTCATGTTTGGGAGAAGCCTTGTCATTCATCCATCGCCGTGTAGCAAACATGTTCCCCAAAATAAGGGAAGTTTGGAACCAATCGTCCAAAACCGGTATGCGCCAGGGTAGAGAAGAAGAGAAATGTTAGCCCGGTTGCACCTCCCCCTCCCCCAAGTGTTTGACGCCTATTTATATGGAAATCACGTAGTTGCCCTGGCCCATCTTGCCAGCCAGCTCTCGCATCCTCTCGGCTCCCTCGCCAGCCTTGGCTCTCTTTTCGGGAATTTGTCCCTTCCGAGCACGATCGCAGTACTTTTGATGGAACTTCTCCTTGCGTCGCTGGCGCTTCTGCTCAAGACCCTTGACGATATCAATGGCACCGCGCTTGTGGCCATTGTCTTTGGTCGATGCGTTACCTCTGCATCGCTTGCCGTGCTTGAGGTGGGCAGGGAAGTACGCGGCACGCGGCAGCGACTTGGTGTGTGTGACGCCAGTAGGAGCTGCCATGTTCTTGAAGCCGAGGACCTTATTGGCCTGCGTCGGTGACGGAGCTGGAGACTTGGCGCGCTGCACAGGCGCGGGCGACTTGACTCGCTTGGGAGAAGACCGGTCAAGCACACGGCGAGGTGAGCGACCACGTGCCTTGGGAGGTGGCGAGTGGTATCGCTTGGCTGGCGGCGGAGAACGCAGTCCTTTGGGAGAGGGGCTCTTCCTCCGCCGCCTGTCTGGTCGCTCCTCGTCCAGGTCTTCAAGCTCACCATGGAGCCACAGAGGCTCACCACTGTCGCGCGAGTGGTGGGAACCAACGTCATCGTCGTCTTCTGGATCAGATGTAGGGAAGCTGGGATCGATGTCCTGGGGGATCACGCGAAGCTTCTCTTGCTTGCGGGCAGCGAGTCGAGTCATATAAGCCTCCTCAAGTGGCCGGTCTTCATCCATAGTACCGCAGACAAAATCCGTGCTGTCGGGCAGCTCCGGGGTCATGGCACGGGGAATCGATCGTTGGCGAGAACGCTTGTGCCGGATGACCCGTCTCGAGTAGTCGGACGAATCAGAAAGTGCGCCGACAGATGTAGGTCGCATGATGGGCGTAGCATCAGTCAAGTTGCCCTCGGCGGAGCGAGTCGTTGTAAGCGTCCAGAGCAGCAAACCGTCGTCTTCGTCTTCCTCGTCCGAGTCGGCAAAAGCCAAGTCTTCGTCCGTATTGTAGCCATCCGAGAAATCGTCATCAGAGCCGTAGCCCGACTGCTCGTCGTCATCATCGTATTCCTGATCCTCGTCATCACCATCCACATCATCATCATCATCGAGACCTTCGCTTGGGTCTTCAGCCTCAGCGTCTTCTTCTTCTTCTTCAGCTTCTTCCTCGGCTTCCTTGCCGAGTCGTCGAATGTCGTTCTCCTTCTTCAGTACATCGTCAAGCGTAAGCTTTGACTTGCGCACAGACGCTTCTTCGCGAATCCAGTCCTCTTGCTGCGGGTGATCACTGGCAAACTCGTGAAAGTGGCACACCTCACCTTGCAGCTCATCAGAGCTAGCCGTGAGATACTTCTTTTTACGAACGGGAGCGGGACTGGGCAAAGCTCTCCTGGGGGTCAAAGGGCGCGTACGGCGAGTAGCAGGCGAGCGTGCTTTGCGAATGGTAGACGAGGCGCTGACGACCGTTGAGACAGAGCCGCTCTCTTCAGCATTCTTGGACACACCAAGTCCTTCACTCTGAGGCGGTGACTCTGGCGCAACGCGGCTTGGCTTGGCTGTGCAAGCAAACTTGATGCACGGCTTCCTTGGCTGAACAAGCTGAGTTGCTTGCGTAGGTGCTTGCGCTGGAGCCGCTGCAGCCGGACCAGGAGCCTTGGCGGCATCTTCTTTGGGTCTTGCTGTGCAAGCAAAGGAGATGCATCGCTTCTTTTCGAGAGTCTGAACAGCGGAATCCTTGGCAGTCTTGGTCGGGGTAGCTGGTCGAGTACCGGTTCGGTTGTGGCTCAGAGAATATGCAGAAATAGTCTTCTTTGGCAAAGAACCCAGAATCTGAACAGGCGCGCCACTGTCCTTGTCCGTGGACAAAGGGACAAAGCCGATGCTGCGAAGGCGGGGGCTGGGGCTGTTTGTTCTTGCAGGAGTGCTGAGTCCAGTATCGCTAGTGAGATCCGCGGTGGATGCCACAGAAATATCGCTGGTGATGGATCGCCGTCTGCGGTACATGTTTTGCGCGTGGGCGATGCCAGTGGTCTCACCCTCGGATGCGCTTTGCAGCGCACGTGTCAGCAGAGATGCGTGGTTGTCCTTGGGTCGACTGACGGCAATCTTTCGTCTGAAATCGGGAGACATCTTGTAGTTGATGGGCCTCATATCCGGTGGTTCATCAGCGTCTGCGCCGGCGTCCTCTTCCAAGGCGGACTCAACGTTCGCAGCTGTCGAAGTCCAAGCCAGGACGTTAGACGTCGCATTATCGTGGGGTGTATGTCTTGACATTGTGAGTCTTGTGTGTATGCGAAATTAATATATCGTATATGTGGGTATGTTGATATCGGTTTCTGTATCTGCAAGGTCGCAGCCAGTAGCAAGGCCGGAAGGGAGTGTCCCGTGGGATATTATGGTCGTCGTAGATGATTCAATCTCGGGCCAGCCTCGAAACGGGGCCGGTCACTGGGTCGGCTCGGCGCGCATGCACCGAAAACGTGTCGACGATGAGTCGAGACGGGGAGCGCGCCTCCGTTTAGGCAGATGGAGCACTTGGTGTTGCGCGTGATGGCAAGAGAGTTTGTCCCTAGGGACAGAGAGGCTATAAGCGCAGAGCCATGGTCGAGTGGAACAATGGTAGGTTGAGGAGTTGTGAGTTGGTGGTTGACGGGGGGTTTTGGGTAGCGGGGGGCCGTGGCCCAGTTCGGGGGCGGTGACGATGATGGGCCGCCAGTCAGTCGCTGGATTGTTTGAGTGGTTGTCGAGATGCGAAAATGATTTCAGACGCAGGGCCCGGCCGGTTTCTTGTCGTGTTTTAGGGGCACAGGGCTGGGCTGGCGGGTGCTTGCCCGGGTCTTGGTCGGGATCCTGGAGAGAGAGGATGACGTTGGGGACCAGGAAAAAGCGCCGGGGGTGGCAGGTTGCAAGTGGCGCAGAAGTGGGAGCGTTGTAGTAAGCAGCAGGCGCTGGGCTCTGAATTGCTGACCAAGGACGATGTGCGCCGCGGCGACGGGGCGAGATGTGCCAGAGCCACAGGTGGAGGATGCACAGAAAGAACAGCAAGAGGTCTAGAAAAGCAGGTTGTGCCAAAACAATCTTGACGCCAGAAAGAGAAGGCCTTTGATGTGGCAGTGAGGGAGAGGAATTTGAAGAGGGATTGATTTCGAGGTTCGCAGTCTGTTTGTGGGTGGGAAAGCGAGAGATTTGACGGGCGAGAAAGAGGGCCTGGAGGGCCCCAAGGCGAGGTGTTATTCCTGCAGGGCCTGTTTCTTGTGGGATGGGGCGACGGGCGCTCAGCCAGCAGTGGCTGCGGCCCCCTGGCAAGGTTGCGTGGGCGGGCAGGCACAAGGACAGGCCCTGGCGGGAAACTGATCCCCAGTGCCCAGGACTGCCAGGTGCCAGGATGTGGGCGGTACAGTACCATAGTACAGGGTCAGAGGGCCTTGCAGGGCCTGCCAGGGATGATGTGCCGCTGTGTAAGGCCGACAGTGGGCAGTGGGCAGTGGGGATAGGATGCGCTAAACCCAAAGCTACAGATGCCCACTCAGAGCCACTTGGGGAAATGCCGCCGCTTGTTGGGGCAGTGAGCGAAAATTCCTCGCTTGCGCCAAGGGTCAATTGGTACTGTCCAGGTAGCGATCCAGCGGCTGGTGCACTGTTGCCGACCGCTAAGGTACCTGCTTCCAAGCCGCCGTTTCCTTCTTGGGAAACAAAGCTTTCTCTCCGTTCTTCGGCCGGCCAGCCAACACCAGCTCCAGCAGCAACAAAAGGTCCATTCGGCCACCGTTCCCGTCATCTGTCATACGTTACAGATCACTTCCAGACGGCCTCTCTCCACTCCCTCCAGATGATATGCAGCTGTTGCTCTGGAGCCTGCGCGGGGTCTTGTGACGGGCAAGCTGATGAATCACCCTGCACAAAGGGCCAGCTGGGTCAAGCTGGACCACCCACGCAGCCACACTGTCTTCCGTTGGATATCTCGATATCTTGGACAGCTGGTGCTAAATGCTCCATCTGCTGCACGCAAGGAGTACATAGTACAAGTGCAAGATACATTGTACTGCATGTATAACAATGTTTGTACTGTACAAGAGGTACGTAGCGTTGCATCTGCAGAAACCGCTGGCCACGCAACGCTGAGCACTTCTTTCCCTAGTCTCCCGCAATTTCGAGCTGCCCTTCACATTGATTAGCGGCAACGCAACGGCATTCCAGAGCCAGCGAGCCGCGGATACCACCTACCCGCTCAACACTGCCGCCCACCAGCCCAGGCCTGTGTTCGTTCAGAGCCTGTCTGTCCATTGTTCCATGGGGCTCACCCACTCACTCACCGACAGTTTTACCCGAACGCTACTGAACCCGTCAACTCGGACAGAACTCTTGAGCACTTGGCTGCAAGTGCTAACCGGAATACCTTGCATCTTCTGGCAATGGACTGGCGAACCTTGCTTGATTCCTCTCAGCTCTTTTAAAAAAGGCGGGATGTGCCCATGATATCAGAGCTGAATGACGAGAGCTTTTCTTGCTTAGCACTAAGGACTGACTTCTGCTCTAGGCTTATTGGCCGTCTTTTGCTCTCATTTCTCGGATGCTACCCGGCCCAGCGCCGTTGGGGCTTTGCGGGCTACCGATCATAGCGCCATCCGAAAAAAGGAACAAGAAAAAACCTCGATCCCGCAATTACTTCGATCGCAAACCAAAATTTTCACTGCTAGCTCTCGCGATTTCTGGACCGCCTAACAGACCACACAAAGAGAGAGAGAGAGAGAGAAAAAAGGGGAAAACCCCAAAACTCGTACCAAAGCCAAAGCTGTGGACGCCGCCAGGATAAAAGTGGTTGGTCAATTCTTGCAACTAGCAAGCCGTGACACAAACCATAGCCGTCTGTGTCCCTTCTAGACAGTCAATGCTCTCCTCGAGTTTTCCACTTCTAGTACGAGAAAATTTCGAAGTCTCTCCGGCACTGAATCGGCATCAAATATGCTTGCTAGTACGATCCAACGAAAAAAAAGGAGGGGACTCTAGGCAACAAAGTGAAGTAAAACTGCCTTGGAGGTCGAGATGATTTGTGATGCAACATGCATACGGCGATGCCGTGCCGTTTGTGAAGAAGTATCTTGAGTCTCTCAACGAGTTCTCCATGTGTTCAAGGTTGCTCTGCGGTAGAGTTGTATCCATTTGAGCAAGAGGAATACTGTACGCTTTCAGCAAGAACAGCTTATAAGCTTCACTCAAATCAGACAAGGTCTTGTACTGCTTCAAGCACTCACTGTGCGTGTGTGAGTAGCAGCATTACGTTGATGTTGACTGAATACAACACGAACGATATTTGCCGTTTCCACGCCTCTGCTTTGCTGTAGACTGCTATAGCACAAGTGAATTAATCCCTCGTTCTCTACCGTTTTCGGCCTGTCCCAGCAAGTAGGCATATGTGCTAGCAGTCTCAGCTCACCGGATGAAGTGTAATCTACAATTACCACACGGAGCATACAAATGATGTTACCACAAACAAAATTTGTCCTTCAGCAGAACGGCAATCAGATATGCAACAAGTACCCGATGGAAAGGAACTATTGATCGATCTGCGACTCACCAGCCTAAGTAATGTTACACAGGCAGTCGTCTCTAACAAAACCAATTGGAGTGCCTGCACATACAGTTCGTGGGATTATCCTTCTCCAGCAACTGCTGCATCTGTATGTGTGCATGAAATATCGGAAACATGGCCGCTAACATCGTTCCTAGAAGCATCGGCAAACCCAGCAGTGATCTCCCGCGAACGCCTTGCAACGCTGGCTTTTCGATGCAAAAACTTGACTGGCCCAGTGCTGGGTGGCCTGGCCTAGCCTGGCCTTGCACTACGTCTTCGTTGATCATGGATCAAGGGACCAAGTGTTTTCTTCGAAACTTTCCCCCCTCCTCCGAGGCATGGACAGGATTTCCTGGGTTGTTCCCTACCCTACGAATCGTCAAAATTTCCATAGACCAGTGTTCGAGAATTCGAGTAATTTGGCCGAATAAGGGGAGGGGGACGAGGGAGGTCAGGGTTCCTTTTTGCATTCTTTGATGCTCAGGTTTTTTAAACTTTGCTTCCCCCCTGGCTTGTAAGCCTAGTCTGTTGATTGGATGGGTGGTAGAAGCGTTCTCAAATGTGTTCTGGGACGGTCTAGTCGCGCCTCGTCTCGTCTCGTCTCCTGATGTGTGTGTCTGTCGACCGACAGGATCTTCTCGAACCATTTTTTCTTCTTTCTGTTCGATCTTTGACTGACTGGCAGACTAGCAGACCACACATACAGCTAATTGGCCGCGATATCTGGCCACGATCTACCGTACAGTACAGACTTACATTGTCCCTAATTTCGTACATGTGCACTCCGTATTGCGTACATACGTATGGCAACACCACTACTCCACGTGCAGAACCCGTGCGTCCTTCACTTTGGTTGGTGTGCTCCATTGTGTTTCGTTCTAGCTTCCAGCTCCAGCTCCCAGCCCCTGAGCAAAAAAACTTGGTTATTTGAAATGGGCGAGAGATGAAAGGGAGAAGCAAGTGCATGCGGATTGAAAGGAGGCGAAAGGCCGAATTCGCGAATATGCGGTCAACAAAGATTATTGGGAGATGCTTTTTTTTGTCGTGGCGTGGTATGGAAGTATATGGTGAGCAGACTTGATACTGAGCTGACTGCCGATACGGCGCAAGGACGTCCCGTTGCCGTCTGCGGTCTTGCTGTCCCAGCTTGGTAAAAGTCTCGTAAGAGGAGTCATTGACTTGATGTTGGATCAGTCAAGTCCAATCAGCGCCCTGGAGTCGTACGAACGAAACTTCGATTGGCGTCCTTCAACCATTGCTTCCATCCACCCATCCCATCCCTCTTGCTGTTCATCCAGTCATCACATGCGTCCTTGACTGATTGTGTTCTGGCATATGGCATATATGCCAAGAACACATGGCTTGCTGTCTTGAGGGACTAAGGTTGTCATGCATATGGTTCATCGTAATGGGACTGGTGGGATAGGAGGCAAAGGAATGGCCTGTCTTGCACAGGACGCTTGTCTACAATCAGTGTCAACGGCATCCGTTGATTCAGCCAGCCAGCCAGTAGAACAGTAGAACAGCAGAACGGCACAACAGCAGCAACTGATTTGCAAAACGGCAACCCCACGCGAGCCGTTCGACCAGCCAAAGCGAGCAGCCAACAAGGCCAGCTCACACCTCTACTGCACTGCCTGCAATGCACTGCACTAAGAAAGAGACACTAAGAGAGAGAGAGAGCGAGACGCGTGTGAGCAGATGCAGCAAGGTGCAGCTGCAGGGATGCAGTAGTAATGGACCGGCATCCTGATATTCCCTTACCCCCGCAATCTGTGTGCCATGGACAAGACAAGGAAATCTAGAGATTTGTCTGACTTGGTTGGTTGACCTTTGTTTGCTCACCTGGCTTGGATCGATTACCATGGATGTACAGCATCTATGACTGGCCGGCAAGGTTGTAATCTTGGCTGCCACGACAACAGCTCCAACGCACGCGGCAAAGATACATGCAATGTAACTCGATACGATGGACGTTTTGCTGTTTACTGTACGGGGCCAGTATGTACAACAGGGAGCCTCAAAGGCCCCATCTATCGACCTCGACCCCCGTACGTACAAAGTACATTCACGCAGACACGTCCGTCCGTCCTTCTCTTGATCCTGTTTGTCACAGTAGGTGAACTTTTGTCTCCATTGACGTCTGTCTTCATGCACAGACGGGTTGTTTGTGGACATCTGGGGACAGATAGATATATATGACAATTGAGAGAGAGCTTATCGCGGGTATCGAGGAAAATGGGAAATCCACATTCTGAAGTCAGAGCAGAACACATACCGCGCATTCGACGGGGTACAGTACGAAGCAACAGACAGCATGCTCCGTAATCAGTACCATTAATTGCTTCCTTGGTCTTATTACCAAAAGACGAGGGAATCGAAACCCCGCAGTGACGCCAGAGATGCATCCGTCGTGTCCGCGGAAGGACACTCGGATCAATACAAGATGGATACCAAAACAAACCACAACACCACAAAGGCTGGGCTGCGGGCTGCTGCATATAGCGAGATCAATGTGGTATCGAGTGAGTGAGTAGGCGTGCGATGGGGGTGTCGTAAGCGACATGTACAACAACCAAATTGTCCGCTGGAAGTGAGGATCAGAGGTGCATCTGTATGTAGGGTCCTAGGCCGAATCTGGATTCCCGGTGATGAAGTGAGCTGCGTGGGATTGTGATTGTAAGCAAAGAGAGACCAGAAAATCGAATCCCGAGATTGAAACGGTGGACGGTAGAGCAAAGCCTCGGCTCTCACCATGATCCGCTTGGAAGTACATGCGGAAAGTACTGTTCTTCCGTACTATAGAACACACAATCCACACAGCTGCACGTCTAAACAGGTTGCACATGTCTTTGATTGTTGGCTGACCTGGTTTGCTGCTTGTCTGCTGACGGAAACGACATTGCAGGATATCATTCCCTCAGAAACACAGACTCTCTCATGACGCTGTCGTAATAGCGCCCTCTCGACAGACTACTAAGCAGGCAAGTGTGTCGCGCCATTGAGGCGGTGAGTGAGTATGTGAAATGGAAAGAGTAACAGAATCTTTGGCAATGCATGCATTCACGAGCTGCATTGTATGCACTATAGTATACGTAAAGTCTACACAGAACTTGAAACCAAGCCCATCTTGCTGCGAGTACGTGGAGCTGTGGTCATGAGGCCAGCCACCACGTTCCGTTTTGGCGCGGGGATGGACGGACCCTGAGGATCAGACTCCATGTCCCCCGGGGGGTGGCTTCAACAAAGGCCAGCGCCTCTCCCAAGAATAGAAGCCAGTACTGCAAGCGGCCGGGCTTGGCAAACAAGGTACATACTATTGTGTGTGTGTGTGTGTGTGTGTGTTTGAGGGAGGAGGGGAGGGGGAGAGAGATCTGTGAGATCGCTCACGCGTCCTGCTTGTTCAGTATGTCTGTACAAGTTCATGCTTGATGAGATCCTAACCCCAGGCAGAGCTGGCTGTGGCATCAGGCCTTGACCTGGATCAACATGGCGGCCTTGAAACACATGCCCGCGAAATACACTTTACCACATAGTACCGTACAAGCACAGCCGTCTTTCGAATCTGCCTGCTTGGCTGCTTGCGTAACTCCCGAACAAAATGGCATTGCTCGAAACCTAGCCTCACGGCCACGATTATGGGTCGTCAAGGGCCTTTTGAACAATGCGTTTGTGTCTTGTTTCACCAAGGCAGATGTGTGGTTGGGTGGAGAGGACGAACTGTGGCTGCGTAGCGTGTGACAAGACGCGAGTTCAGTTGCCATCCGTGTCAATGACTAGCAAGACTCTCTCTCCCTCTCTCTCTCCGTCTCTCTTGCAGGTGTCGTCACATCTTGAACCGAGTGGTGAGCCCTGCGCCTGCTCGGCAACTTTCCCAAGCACATACAGACGGACCTGCGGATCAGCAGGGCACTGCCACGATTTGCTGGGCGCGATTCGCTAGTTCAAGTGATGGGTGGATGGCTGAACGGCCGGCGTGCCAATTGCGCCAGTTTGCTTGGCTTGTGCCATGTGGACCGTGTAGATCCGGAAGCTGAGCAGGGTCTGAAAGAGAAGGGATGACATCGCCCGGGAACTCTCGGAGGGCTGGGCTGTGGTGATGAATGCACTTCGTGACAGTGATCGTTCTTCGTGAAGCTCGTTCATCACACTTCAGAGCCCGACTGTGCAGGTGTTGCATACCTGGCCGTTCATCTGACCTGAGCATGACCAAGCTGGCGACTGCAGGATGAGATATTGATGGACGGCTACAAAGTCGACGCCATCACAGCGGTAAACAACAACATCTCTGGCGAGACTCTGGGGCAAGGTGAAATGAACGACGCCCTTGGAGGTGTACTACGGTAAAACAAAAATAATGGCTCTGCAGTGGACGACTCGTAGAGAATCGTAGAGAAAGAATAGCCTAGGTGCTAGCAGCTGAGCACGTCCAAAGACAGAATCGAAGCATGAACAGCACGGCGATGGGCCAACTTGTTAAATGGGATTGTAGCATGCTGATGGTTTGAGCGATAGTAGTGTTTTAGCGCATTAGTCATCGAATTATCTCGGTATATCTCACTAACGGGTAGTTGCATCTAAGCCAGCTGTCTCCACGTGACGCCAAACTTTGGCTGCAGGCAGCGTTCCGTCCCCTCGCAGACCCGACCGGAGCTCTTTGCGACTGCTTGAAGCCGTACACATCAATTGGTCCACCATCGCCATCATGAACTCCCTCCGCATTGCCCGTGCAGCTCTCCGGGCTCGCCCGGCCGCCTTCCGAGCCCCTCTGCAGCGTCGTGGCTATGCTGAGGCCGTCAACGACAAGGCAAGCCCTCCCGAAAACCACTCCGGCATCACCCGCCGCCGATGAAAGCTGGCACTGACTTTGCGACTGCGCGCCCTACAGATCAAGCTCAGCTTGGCTCTTCCTCACCAGGTACGAACCCTGAGAACATGCACATACCGACGACGGCGACGAGCGAGGGCCATTGCAGAGTGGCTGCGAAACCGAGAGTCGAGGACATGGGGCGGCGCGCCCGTGAGGAATGCAGAGGCTAATTACCGCACTCAATATCACAGACCCTCTACAAGTCCCAGGATGTCGTCCAGGTCAACATACCCGCCGAGTCTGGCGAGATGGGTGTCCTCGCCAACCACGTTCCCTCCATCGAGCAGCTCAAGCCCGGCATGATCGAAATCATCGAGGAGAGCGGCAGCAACAAGCAGTTCTTCCGTATGTCCTCCACAATGCCTTGACGAAAGAGGACTCGTGATCGAATGATCGGTTTGAGAGGATATGGAAGGCTCACACACGGTTTTTCTATAGTGTCGGGAGGATTCGCCGTTGTCCAGCCCAACTCTGCTCTGAGCGTCAACGCCATCGAGGCCTACCCCCTCGAGGACTTCAGCGCTGAGTCCGTCCGCGCCCAGATCACCGAGGCTCAGAAGGTTGCAAACGGCAGCGGCAGCGAGCAGGACATTGCTGAGGCTAAGATCGAGTTGGAGGCAAGTTCTTTCGTACTTGTCAACAGATGAACGAGGTGCTGACTTTCCCATCTAGGTTCTGGAGTCTCTGCAGGCCGTCCTGAAATAGACGGGTTGACTTTTGTTGTTCCTCTGTAGAATACCACTCCCCAAGTTCATGACCTTTTGCGACGAATAGACGCAGAGCAAGCCTAGCATTGCGCTTTCCACAGGTCCATGTGCTTCTTGACATGTGTGTCATCGTGCTTGCCAAACTGCCGAGTGATATTTCGCGATGTGATGCTGTGTTGATCCGCAGCCTTTTTCCCGCGACATATGACGCATTCACGGGTCACAGTCTGTCGTCCTCCTTGCTAAACATTATGCAGACATCTACCACTGGATTGGCAAACACTGCTTTCATCGACAGCCCGAGTGCTAGCTTCATCCTTCCAGCGTATTCTACCACACTCGTTTGATGCAGCGTTCAACACTTGCGGCTGCCCCTACAATCGCAAAACCGCCTACCTAGTGGACGGCACCGCATACTCAGCCGTCAGCGCAAACAACACCCCACTCGATCGCATGTTTCCAGGCCACAGCTCGTAAGCACTTGCATTCGCACCATCTCCAACAAGACTCCCCCTCGGGGGTCTGCTTGCAACTTTTCACGCTTTTCTGCGTGCTTGTTCGCATCATTCCTGAGACCTGTTCCACGCCCACAGCAGCTTGTCTTTACCGAGCTACGCAAATTCACAAACAGCAACGGCATACCCCCGGGAAACGCTGTGTCAGGACTACCCGACCTGGTAGACGAAGAGCAGCGTTTAGTCGAGCAATTGACGCAGAGACTTAGATTATGAGACGCGATAAGGTCACTGCGAGTTACCAGCCAATCTTTGTCAGCGACGCTGGGCATGATAGCTGAGGAAAACATCACATTGAGCGGTTCTCGGCACTTGAGCAACTCACGTGCAGATCTCGACCGATTGACCCATATTCGTTCTCCGGGAACCCTACCGAACAGACCAAGGCAATGTGAGATATATGCACCTACACCAACCTTGGTGCCCCTCTCGGTCATGGCCGACGTCCGGAATATGTTCGAGGAACATGGAGTGGACCGCCCTCCTGGGTAGCTTTCAGAGGACGCCTCTGCCGACCGTCCTGGTGCAGCAATGCTGGGCCGGGAAGATTTATTCAGAGACATTGTAGAACTTGATGGGACCAACAGCACTGCTGGACTTGTCGCGAGGCTGTGTCATGTCTGTCACGCTACCATCTCGGCTGACCGTACCTTTTGTACATCATGCGGCCATCCTCTTTGCAAGACATGCATTTGTCCGGTCCCAGAGGGCGCTGAAGAGGCACATCGAGTCTTTGTTGCGTCTGGAGGTGCACACCTGACTGTGCACGATGGCGACACCCTTACAAGTTACAATCGGAGTATACCTCCTTCGCCGACCAAAGAGGCTGCAGATCCGCTGGAAGTCGCTGAGGCTCGGCCTGGTGGGCAGTACTCCACAACACAAGATACTGGACGAGACGAGACAAGAAGGCGCACAGCTGCAGGAACCACATCTTTTTCACGCCCGCTTGCTCCCCGAAAGTCTAGACGCTCTGTACATCGTGACCACCAGGTCACACTTGAACCTTCTCCAGCCAATTCCCCAGTCCTCCGCCACAGCAGGGCATCAAAGAGACAGGTTGCCCCGTCTGATTGCATCTCCCATCGATCTGACAGCGAGTACGGTGCGGATCCCTGTAGCGATCCAGCCTGTCGAGCAACACATCCGGGATACCGACCATATCGCCACAGTCTTGCGTGCACAAAGCGTCGAATGACCCTGAGTGGCGCTGAGGAGCGGACAAACTGCGATACGTCTTGCAGTGACGAGTTTGGTCTCAATCCGCCTCTAAGCTATCATGGTGGCCGGCAGTCGGCTAGGACAGAGCAATATGGACCTGCTGATACTAGTGACCAAGCGCGCCGCCGCACTTTGCAACCGCGGTATCACGGGCAAGGACCTGGCTATCACAGTTACGACCAGTCTCGCGACCTACCATCGGGGCCTCCAACAGTCCATTATGATCAGAACCCCTCTCACGGAAGCCCTCGTTGTCACCAGGGCAGGCGGGCAACGGTGCGTGACAGTCGTCACCGTGATTCATATCCAGAAGAGCACCAGACAGGTAGTGATCAAGGAAAGTCATCTCGACATCATAACCCCAATGACCGTCCTTGCGGTGCACACGACTATGCACAACAGCCCGGAGAGCATGGAAAAGGCGCTGTCCATGATCTTTATCACTATTATCCACATACCCACTCATCCCGGGCTCAAGAGACCCTCGATTCGGAGGCTGCCGACGAGAGTCAATCACGGCCCGAGCAACAAACTCGGCAAGATAGTGTAGAGCCCCAGCAGGAGCCAGCTACAACTCGCGAGAGGCTCAGCTCACTGCAGACCAAGAGCGCCCCATCATTGCAGACAGTGGCTGCACAGTCACCAACAGAAGACAAGGCTAAGGACTTCCGGGAGGTGCGTCTGAGATTGCGGCCCACGAGCACTACGCCAAGACAATCAAAGACAGCAACGGAGCTACAGGAACAGAACGAAGAGAGCTTCCGCGAAGCGAGAAAGAATTTGATTCATTACAGTCCAGCACCGGATGAGCAGAATACCAAACTCCCGCACGACAATTCGCAGAGAACGTCAACATCTAACGCACATCCACTGCAAGCCCAAGCAACCTTGGAGGCTGAGCTTTCGAGCGTCAATGCTGAGACAGCCTCTCCTCTGGCTGGACCCTCCTCAGTTGACAAGGGTAAAGCTCGAGAGGAGCTGCGAAGGCAATCCCGCCAGAGTGTTGGGCAGTCAACCAACAAGGTGCCTGATGAGCATAACTGTGGCTGGAAACAGAAATACGATGAGCTTCAACGCAAAGCTGGCTCCCAGAACACACCGGACGATATTGGCCTCGAGAGTCTGACCATTGTATTGCACATGAAGGGCAGAGACGATCTCGTCATCAACACCGACCTGAGGAAGGTGACGTGACATTCAGCCGAGCGCGATGCTGCGAACGGTTCGCAGACTTGTAAGACCTTCAAGGCTCTGGAGACGTTTCGTATGAATGGTATTTTTGTGCTTCAGGCTTACTCGTGCTGTCCTGTTTGCTATCAATCCACTTTGCTTCATCTCGAAAGAGGAGTTATAATCACTGTACCCCTAAGGCAGCATGGATTGTACGATTATTCGTAATAAGTATATAGTCTTAACAGTCACCTATTATCAACATTTGTGCCAGGGCTGAGGGCCATGAGCGAGCAGAAGCAGCAAATATAATGTATCACTGCGGGCTCATCAGAGATTGCCTGGTTCCTTCCGCGTTCCTGAGCCTCTTCACGGGTTGGACTAGGTAATTCAAACTGCTTCGTCACCGGGGCCTTTTTGAAATAATATGGGCCTGGTCAAGTGGCTGAAGATCGTAATCCTCCGCAATCTGGGGAGACTTGCCAACGGAGTGATGATGAGAATGAATGGGTAAATGGCTCACACCACTGTCGTAATTTCTATTATTATTATTGTTGTTGTTGTTGATGATGGTGGCGGTGGTGGTGGTGGTGGTATGGTTGTTGTTGCGATACTCGGCTTGGTCCATGAGCAGAGCTTGTCTAAGGGTAGTCAAGTGACTCTCGGGAACGCCATTGCAATCCTCATTATCGGCAGTGTCAGCTGTGAGAGCTACTCGGCATGGCGGTCGGTGACGGTGATGGGCATGACAGTAATTGACATGGTTCACAGCCTTGACACTGTTGTGACTAGTGTAATCCATCTCATGACAGTCTTGTTGAACCTGGCTCGGCAAGGTCGCACTCGTCGCGGTGCTCAAGCTGTGTGCTGTAGTCTTCGCAGCGCTGCAGCTGCTGGAAATGCTAGGCCAAGTGCGCCGAGAGTCACTTGTGTATGAGGAAAGCCTGTGTAGGCGTCTTCCGGAGGGGTCGGTGATTGTAGCTCGACTGTCGCGGCCGGCTGCTGCGGCTGCGCTGGTATTGTTATTGTTGTGATGTTGGTGGGCATGGCTGCTGCGGTGGGTGCTGCGGTTGATGCGGAAGAAGTTGTAGACGAGTGGAAGGCTGGCGCAGATAATGTAGAGGTGGGATTCGATTGCTTCCCAGCGGAGGACGGGGGTGAATGTGTCTGTTGGGGAGCGGGAGAAGAGGTCTAGCTGTGAGTGGTCTTTCTTTTTTTCTTTCTTTTTTTTTCTTTTTTTTTCTTTTTAAAAAAAAAGAAGTACACGGAAAGGCAAGACATGATGAGACTTACAGGTGAGGTCCGTTCTCGACGAGCGAGCGAGATACATGAGACGCAGGACGCCGGCGATAATGGAGCTGGTAAGGTGAGAAAGGGTTTGGTGTTAGCATTTTGGCGACTCTCATGCAAGTATTGCGAACACTTTCGTGTTCTTATACATATTCGGTGTTGAGATAAGATTGAGATAGTGTGATATGGACTTTCTCTAGAGATCATCCGATTCTCATAGCAAAGCCCAATGATCTAGAGTTCCTTGTGGGAAGAAAAGAAGAAGAAGAAAAAAAAAAAAGAAGGAATGCAGACTTACAGAACGACAACCAGCAGCAACGCAGACAAGCCCAATTTCCGTCGCCAGCCCATGTGCAGTCTCCACAGGCGGTGCTGGACCAGGGCCACAATCGCGACATCGAGTAAGATGTTGACGAGGCCGGTGAAAAAGAAGAAGATGCCCGCGTTGACGGAAGTATACGGCTTGGTGATGTCGGTGTTGAGCACGCGGGCCCTGTCCTGGAAGATGGCGCCAAAGAAGTAGGTGACGCAGATTGCGACGACGAGGGCGGCGACGATGCGCACGAAGCGCAGGAAGACTGCGTCGACGGAGAAGATGCGTCGGTAGAAGAGGAGGACGGAGACGCGGCTGAAGGCGATGCTGACAATGTAGATGGCGCCCATGGCGAGGGAGATCTGTTTTGGTGAAAGGAAGGAAGAGGATGTCAGTCAAAGTTCTGGTGAAGCATCGGTATCAACCGATCTTTCTTTCAAGCGTCAGGTGTGCATGTACTCTGGAAACCAACGGAGGTTGCACAACAGAGGATGCTCAGGGCGGACTCCAGGCCATTCAACTGCATTACACTCACTCTTCCCCAAACGTATAAACCAGCCAGCGTGTACGTATCTGTGTGATAACCACTTGCGCCGCCAGACGGCAGAGCATCCAATACAAGACATACGTACACTCCGATGCCTGTAAACAATCCCGCAAGAATGGTCCAGTCATCCCACCAGAGGTTGTTGGTACGCATGCGATGTAAAAAGCGCAGAGCCACGCAAACGAGACTCAGAGCTAGGACAACAGTGCCGTATATTATGTTAGCTAGGCCAGAGCTGCTCATTCTATCGGGGTGAGGTTGGACATCCCGGTTGCTGGGCATTTTGAGCAAGTGATGAGATGGTCGGAGAAGGCGGAAGAGGAGGAGGAGGAGGAGGAGAAAGAGAGAGCAGACAACGGTCTCGGGAAGGGTAATCGCGTGATTCTCGAGAGTCTCTGGGGCTCCGATGGATTCAACTGGCTACGTCTGCAAAAGCTGGCTTGACGCTTATCGTCCTCATGTCCACAGAATCGAAAAGTCGACGTGTAAACGCAAGCCTCGTTTAGATTCTGGTGTAAAGGGTTCCACGTGAGGTTTTGGAAGGCAATTCGATCTTGCAACAAGGCTCAGCTTGATCGTCAAAATAAGAGGAACCAAAGTACATTTGCAGCGGTTATTACTCTCCATCTCTTTCTGTCTGTCCACTGTCGGTCTGTGTTATAAGTAAAAAAAATGCCGACTTGGACTGCGGACTCAAGCTCCCAAGGATCTATGCACACTCCGGGAATGGCTCAACCCAGAACAAAGGCGTACTTTTGCGAATAGCGGCATAACCTCGATCAGGAACTTAACTGGATCTGGCCATCACCTGCGGAAAGCTATGCGACGGCTATCACTTACAATCGAACGTCACTCAGCACGGCTTGAAGACAATGAGCCACAGCCCAGACCAGGTACAGGTACGCCAATACTGATGAGAAGGAGATCGACAGAGCGAGGAGTGGCGTCCTGTTCATTGTTAATTGCACAGCATTTGGCCATGGACAAGAGCACCCTCGCAATCCAGATGGATGTTTCTGCAACAAGCAGAGAGGAGATATCGAGGACTCCTAACAATCAAATTGTGCCTCTCGAGGTGTGACAAATCCAGCCAGTCCAATGCAACCATGCCAACGCCTTGTTGAAAAGGGAGTTTGACCGAGTCCTTTGGCCAACAACGAAAACCAGTCGCCATTGTCAGCCTTGCTTCCGCGAAAGACGGTCGGTCCCCTGGACTTGTAAAGTCAAGACGGGGAGAAATCATCATTGCAGCTCTCCGAACTTGCAAGTCTGTTTGCGAACATCAAGACAACATATTCGACAAAGTGGCCTAGCGTCTCTTCTTGCAAATCCGAGTGCTTTCGAATGATGTACAAGCGGACGAAGTCTTATATCCTGGACCGTTCCTTCCGTCTGCAGCCCTTGAGCATCTCCAAAAAAGCTGAGACACTTGTATCGGTTGTGGTAGCCGAGACACTTTTGTCTTATCGATAAGCCGTGCCACTCACACGGTCACATGCCATCGAGAACGTCACCGTTGCCACCACCGCCTTCCAATCACCATAATGTATTCGTTTCACTTGAGAGCCCAACTCCTTGTCCACTCAGGGAATTCTCAAGCAATCCCGTTCATTCAAGTTTCCTGTTTCTCAACTGCCCATCATGACAGTGGTAGCAGACACGTCCTCCGAAGCATGTTGCACGTGCGCAACCATCATCCGCGACTCCCGCGATGCAATGTCGAGTGCTCGGCTCGACACAAACACAGAGAAGCAGTATTCCAACCCGCAAGATAGGCGGCTGGACTGTTGTGCGAGAGTCATTTGCGGGAACTGTATAGATGTATGAGCCCACCCATTTGTCCTCTTTGCCTCGTCCTATGGTGTAGCGCTGCCTGTTGGCGCAACTTCAAATATACATGGACGTCGTATATCGATTCAGATCTATCTTGTAGCTTAATGAATATCGTCAGTCTTTACTTACTCTGGTTTCTCTTCAAGACCAACCCCCGCTTCGCATCCTACTGTCCATACTGCCAACTCTCCTCCTCACCATCCAACCCCCTCCCACAAGGCCTGCGCGAACCACCATCCTACGACGCCATAACAAGCAAAGACTCTCATCGTGGAATCATCGTCGACCACCACCACCTTCAACCCCAGCACGCACCACCGCCCTATACCAACGACCTCCACCGTCCCAACCCTAGCCACACCTTTGACGAAAAACACTCTTCCGCATCCTCTGCCGCTGCTCATCAACAAGAAGATACTCTCCACTTCCTCCACCCAACCCACGACACAATCCACTCCCTTTCGCTGCGGTACAACGTCCCGGCCCCCATCCTGCGCGCACATAACAACCTTACCTCGGACCATTTACTCCCCGCACGGCGCACAATTCTCATCCCAGGCGCGTACCACCCCTCGGGAATCTCGCTCAGCCCGCGGCCTATTGAGGGCGAGGAAGAGGAGAAGCGCAAGGGTAAGATACGGCGCTGGATGGTGCGCTGCAAGTGTGCAGACTACAGCGCGGCTGAGTTGTATCTGGAGCAGAGCGGGTACGAGCTGGAGGATGCTGTAGGGAGGTACCTTGCTGATGAGGCGTGGGAGAGGGCGCATCCATTGGAAATCAAAGGGACAGGAAAGGGAAAGGGAAAGGCGGAGAGCAAAGAGAGTGGTGGGATGTGGGCTAGTCAAGTAGCTTATTTGAGGAGGCTGAGACCTTAGGAATTTCTTTTCTGTATCAACCGGTCGAATATATCTCCGTAGAGCCGGTTGTAAATAAGAGTGCATATTTAGTGTATAAGTTCGATTGCCTCGAGAATTTGCATTGTTGAATATCGCTGTTGCGACCGTGAAGTCAATATGCAATTTAAAGCCAGTCAGCCAGTCACGCTCTTTGGATCGACATATTTGCAGCTTCCCATCGTCCATTACCCCAAACGCCAACGCATATACCACAACATGAATAACCCCTGCACACATGTACATCGCAGACAGTTTCCGCCATATGGGAAGCGTCGAATGTAGCTCAACCAAAATCATATCATACAAACGCCAGAATTTGTTACCATTCCTGTCAATTAAAATGCTGATCGTGTGCGGACATCCTGCATTATCCTTATTAGCCGCGAGGTTCATGGTGATAGTGTTGGGAAGCAAACTCACCGAAAGCTTTCGTTCAATCTCACGGACTGAACGGTCCAGCTCTCCCGCAATCATCAGCTTCTTATCCGTTGGAAGCAGAGCAAACCTCTCGCAAAGATCACCATCAATCACACCCTTAACCGGAGCATAGTAGCTTCGGTACATGAGATGGTCGCGGCCGGCCAAAGGCGGATCTTCCTGCCGCATGTGCTGTTCAAGCGTTTGGAAGAAATCCACGTCTTCTCTGCTCAAGAAGGGAATCAAGACCCCAATGGTGCCCTGAATGCCGCCCCACAACAGAACCTCCTGTCCACCCACCACAAGACTCGTCTTGCAGATGCTCGTCGGCAAGTCTTGCGTGTAGAAGTGTGCCATCAGATCAAGACGGTGGGGCTGTGCGTGGAGGTACGGCCGCGCGTGCGTGAGGTGCACCTCGGAGCCAGGCTCGTCGGCTTCCAGACTGGCCTTTTCGGGACACCGCAGGATCCAGATGTTGCCAAACTTGTCGCTGCCAGCCGTGGACTCGTAGTCGACCATGGTCGTCGACGTTACCCACCGGGCGATCGTGTCTGACACAAATGGAATCAACTTGTTGGTCTCAGGCTTGAAAACCACATAGGTGACGCCCTGTTGCACATCACCAACTATGATGCGGTTGTTTTGCGCTTGAAGCGAGACAATCAAATTTGGTGAAACGTCTGCTTGCGACTTTCGCAACATCTGCCGCAGGCCTAGATCGTAGATCCGTAGCGTAGGGCCAATCCCTGCGAGCAATTTGCCCTGGTACGCCAACAGCGCCATGGGCGGCTCTTCGACCTTGGTCTTGTGAATGAACTCGAGCTCCCGTCCATTCTCCTGGAAGCGGTAAACATGAATATAGCCTTCGCTGAAATTGCGTGGGTTAAGGACCATATCCTTGCCGGTGCCCACAATCAAGAAGCTTTCGCCGTCCTGGCTGGCAAAGGGCACAACGGCAGCGCTCACAGCGGCTTCATTGTCTTCGAGTTCTATGCTCGATACAATGCCGGCCTCTTCCGAGACTGGGTCCACAACATTGATGCACGACGCCCACCGGCCTCTGCCGCGAGGGTAGCCGAAATCTTCTGGAGGCAAGACTGTAGAGTCGCCATTGACAACTCCCGGATCCGCCAGTAGCTTTTGCCTCAGTTCCAAGGGCAATGTGTTGTTGTCGGCTTCAATCGTGTAGAAGTACGGCTGGTCAGGGTGTCTCACCAGTTTCCTTGGCGTGTACTTTAATGGTATCGAACGTTGTATCATGTTGTCACTCAACTTCTCGACGGAGAAGATTCTGTTGTCTGCGTTAGCATCATCGCGTGCAAGACAAGACCGAGGAGACAGGATGGATAGATTGGCAAATCGTCAGAAGGAACAATTGGCATCAATTATAATTGATACACAACCTCATAGCCACGTGGGCTTCGGTTTCCCTTTTATCATCACAAAAACGCGCCAGAGCAAGAAATGAACAGTAAGAAAGGAGAGAGTACTAACCTCAAGTAGTTGGCATGTATACTGACCATGCTCTCTACGCACTGCTCACTGCTGAAGTTCCAGCCCCATTCAAGCTCAGCATAGTCCAGTGGCGTCATCATGAAGCTTCGGGTAAGAGGATCAGAGTAGCCCAGCCATGACCGGGAGCTCAAGGCCAGCACACAGGTCGACTTCTGCACCGACACTTGGAACAGCTTTACAGGCTTTGGGCCTAGGAACTTTTGGCGTGTATCGGTCAACTCGCCCGTGATCTCATCCAGGACCGTCCTCAAGTAGACACCGGATTGAAGGCCAATGTGGAGGTACAGCGTAGAGCCGCCAGACGCGGAGTCCTCCATGGCCATGATGTTCAGTGACGACGGAGCTGCAGACAAGGCCTGTACAGACTTATTTTCCAGTGTCGAGTCTGGATCCAAACTAAGAACACGAACCGTACGGTCATCGCAACCAACAGCCATGAAAGAACTCCTTTGGCGGCCCTCTGGAACCTCGCCCAGACTCAAGCACGTCACTGTGCCAAACATCTCTTTCTTCTCATCATACTCGGCAAGAGAGCCATCCTCGTCCATTTCAAAGTAGACAATCTCACCAGAGCTGAGAGCAATAGCAACCTGCCTCGAGTTGGTAGCCGCGGCGACGATAGACCTGTGCTGCGGCGCACCCCACTCATTGACCCGGCCATTGCGAATGTGTCGTATACCCTTGGGATGAACCTGTATCAAGCCATCTTCGCCCAGCTGCTGGACTGCGAGCGTGGTCACTGTATCCAGGAATCCCGTGTCGCTGACCTGGTCCACCGTCTCACCAACACTGAGCACAAGCGTGCTGTTGGTAGACGACAAAACAATGTAAGCGTCGAACTCATCGTCATGCCGGAGTTTGGTGGTCCACACTGCAGAAGGGTTGCCAGGCAATTCTGAAGCCACAATCTCGTTCACTTCCAAGCCGTGCTTCAGAGTGCGGAAGGCACTGCGTGCACCGTTACCCGAGACGGAGTAAATCTGCGGCGCATCCTCATCGGTAAGATTTGCGACTTGGCAGTCGGTCAGCGGGTTCATGGACTCGATGCTTTCAACCAGTGCCAGGTTCTCGTTCGGCCTTGGATGGAAGTAGACGGGGTCATATGATGCTTGAGGGTCGGTGGGGAAGTTGTCACTGCTAAACTCAAGCTCTTCGTCGTCATCGCCTAGCTTCTCGAATTGGTAAAAGTGGTGGTTGCCAAACTCGCTCGCGACGTAGAGGAATCCACTCTTCAAGATGCAGAGACTAGCCGCAACCGGAACAGTGTCGAAGTATTTGACCTTGAGTCGCTCAACTTCACCCGTGGGGTTTCCGTCCGCATCTTCCACCATGTCAATGGTGAGCTTGAACAGGTCACCATCCTCGGTCTGAAGGAGGAAGAAGAACAGTCCCGCGCTGTTCTTGAGCTTGTGCATGACACCTGCCACCACGCAGCGCTTGCGCTGAGGGTCTTCGGTAGCACCTCTCCGCCGCGGTATAGGCACACGGAAAGCCTCCTGGTTGGAATGTCTATACGTGATGTTTTCCTCGCCACAGACCAGGACACCGGATGGGCCATCGTTGCCACCGGGAACTTGGAACAGCATTATCGAAGTGGGGTCGACAGGCTCTGACCATTTCCGCACGACGTGGTTCAATCCCAAGTCAAGCTCATAGTAGACAAGCTGGGTCTCGGCCTCCTTCGCAGCCTGACCACTTGAGTCTTGGTCTGCCTCTGTGTACTCCGTCTCCAGAGCTGCAAAAACCGGGTTGGCATAGCCCACATCAAGAGCTACCATGGAGAAGACCAGCACTCCCGGCTTGTGCGCTTCCAATGGTGATGAGATGGTCAACTCCGCCTGCGAATTTCGGTTCAGGACGTAGACAAGCTTGTTCTTCTCCACTGACGCGATCAGACACGCTCTGCCTTTGGGGTCTGCCGCCAAGAACTGTCCAGGAATGACGCGACGGATGCCTGATTTTCCAAACGTCTCCAGGTGGATGCGCGAGAAGCGGTTCTGCGCGGGCAGATACTCGATAATGGCGATTCTACCCGAGTCAGTCGCGAGAATAATGTAGTCTGCCAGTATCCTGTTAGCGACGCATGTTCTCCCGCACCCAAGGTAAACAGAATTGGGGTGGTGCTCCTCCCGTACAAAGACAGACTCATGCCGATCATGTTGGCACTCAAGGAAGATCTGGCAGGTCGGCTTTGAATCACTATTGCGTCCATAACAATAAGAAGGGAGGTTGTAGGCTGCGGAAAGAAGCTTACCTTTATTGCTGCCGGCTAGGCGGAACGCGGCAATGGATCTAATGATGCCAAAGACATTGTGCGAGAGGATGGTGATGACCTTGCCCTGGCTGGGGTCCGGCTTCAGCAGCAACAGGTGCGTCCCACAGGCTGTGATGATCTGCTGCTCCTTGGTGCCTGAGAACTGGCCGACGATGGCCTGTGTGACGGTGGACGGAGGCTGGATCGTCAGCGAGTACAGGAACATGTTGGATGTGGTCGCCATCTTGACTCCTGAGGCGCAGAAGACCTGCAGGACACCCTCATGAGCTGGTGGCTAGTCGAGCGTTGATGGGAGCAGGGTTGAAGAAGGGAGGTTGTGGCGTTGAAGGAGTGTAGGTGGTGGTGCCAGTGCTTTTTGTTGTTGGACAACCTGAAGAGGTTGTTGAGAAAAAGGTTCGGTCGAGGTTTGCGACCAAGCTCGGGCCTGCAGTTGATGAAGAGAGAAAGAGAGAGAAGTTTGACTCAGGTACTTCGGGGTGTGGCTCAAGCTACCAGCAGCTGTGGCGCAGACTGTGGCTAAGAAAATCACCCGTTGACCTCACCAGAGCCAAGTACGCTACCCGACTCTCCCAACTCAGCTTGAATTCCTCGGGCTACAACAAGAACACTACGCCAGCAGGGCAATTGAGACTCGCCGCTGCCCATAACAGCTCACAATGGTTCTCCCAATCGACACAGCCGCGCGCTCAGCGCTCAGCACAATGTGCCGCCAATGTGCCCGCTCCTCGTCATCTGCAAAGCAAACCGCCGCCGCTCGACTCGCAGCACGACCAATGCGATCGATACACACCAGCACGTCGTCTGCTACTACTGCGCGGCCCGCAAAGAAGTCCCTCAGCATACCCAAGTCGACCCAGCAACAGCCCAAGCTTGCGCGATCCTCGTCGAGCTCCGCGCCCGCCGCGCCCGCCTTCAGCTTCCAGGGCTCCGAGGCGCAAGCTGGCACTCCGTCCAAGCGCGTGCTTGCCGAGGACAACCTCTTCCACTCGTACACACAATCGCCGATCCCCGAGATACGCCAGCGGGCTGCTTTCATGCGGCAACAAGCCTACTGCCCGTGCCCAGACCACCGCGCAACACGTCTCTCCGAAAGTGGCCAGCCGCTGCGCCAGTCAACGACGGCGGCGGCAGACTCGCAGCAGTTGCCCCCAAAACATGTCGACTTCGAGTGCCCGGACTGCGGCGTGCCCGTGTACTGCTCCAAGGAGCACTGGATGGCCGACTACGAGGCACACTTGGAGGTCTGCGATACGCTGCGCCAAATCAACGAGGACGACCACGACTTGCGCTCGGGCAGAGTCTTTCCCGAGTTTGACTATGCGGGCCCGCAGCTCGAGGAGGCCATGGTCAACATGACCAACTGGGACACATTTCTGTACACGCGGAGTTTCAAGGCCATCAACTCGGACAGGAGTATGCGGCAGGCTACGAGGATATTGACGTACCCCGTCACGGTGGGCAGTATCCTGCACGAGCTCAGCCCATACAGCTTGCGGGAGGACAGCAGATTGACGCCAGAGGGTCTCAAGAGCTTTAGCGGTATGTTACACTTGGACGATTCCTGGAGATAAATGCTCTGTGTACTTCTGTTTGAGAAGCAACTTTCAGCTAACAGTATTATCTCCCCTTCAGCATTGCGGTACACCCTCCACCCTCCCAAGTCCGGCGGCGGTACCGAAGTCAAGAACCTACGTCTCGAAGCCCCTCCCGTTCGCGTCTTCATTCTCGGCGCCCGCGCAGAGTCCTCCCTTCCGCGTGACGCTTGGACCCAGCTTGCGCACCTATTCCCACGCTCCAGCCTGCACCTCGTCTTCATCGGCCCTGAGGCCATGGCCAACCGTGACAATGAGTTTCCGCTTCCTGAGCGTACGGCATCGAACCCCTACGGCGCCATTGTCGAGCGGCCCTGGCACAACATGAAAATTAGCACGATTGTGGACTATTACCACAACATCCACAAGACGGGCTACTTTTACCCTTATGACCCTTACTTTGACTGCTTTGTCCTGTTCCACCCTGGCTTGGGCCACCCGGCTAGCTCCCATGAGTGGGCTGAGACAGTGCCGATGTTGCTGGAGACCAAGGCTCCCATCATTGTGACGGGATACACACAGTATGACATGGAGCGTGATATCGAGTGGGTCAACAAGACCGCCGCTGGCGAGTTTGACCTTCTCCTAAAGCCCGGGGAGAACCTCTTCCGCAGCTTGAGATGGGATATGAACGACATGGACCCTCAGGATATCACATGCGGTAATTGGGGAGTTTGGGCCTTCCGAGGAAAGAGGTACGTTTTGAAGAGTTTTTGAAGCTTGAAACTTAGAAGACTTGACAATACTGACAAAGTTCCTTTAGGTATGAGACAACACGCAAGGACGTCGACTAAAATCTTGCCGAACTGTAGCGATCAGGCAGCACTCGTCAATGTGCATAACTTGTTGAACAACATGCAAAAATCATCTACCATTCAATGGCGTAATGAGTGACAAGTGAATAGTGTCATGCAGAGATGCTATCACCATGCTTCTTATGATGTTACAAATGCCTCGTGTGTTTCCGCTGCGAATCCAGCGCAACATGTCTCCTAAATACTTGTGGCTGTCATTATGTTGAGCAATAGCCTCCAGCATTTTAGCCATGTAAATCCTGTTTCTCATCACTAGTGAGCAGAACAGGACTTGCGGTCAATGAACCGTCGCTCCATGAGATGTGTCACATGTACCCGAGTATATTCCAGCTCGATAGTTTGGCATCAGTCGTTTTCGAGGAAGTGCTGCCGCTGTTGTCGGCACTTTTGGTCTTGTAGAAAGGACATTCTGGTTGTGATCTGAGAGGCATTCCTTGATACTTTGCGGGTTCATAAACTCTGTGATCAATGTGAACTTTACGGGGATTGTGGTGTCTCCGCAAAGTAGATGCGGTCACGCGGAGTATTGGATTTAGCCCTTTCTCCCTCGGTGATATTACTGGCCATATCTGTTCGTCATTAGTCTCCCCTGGCAACAGGCCCGGTGGCCAGGACTTGGGCACCACCACGTGCAAAGGTTGAATCGTATCAGAGCACATGGTCATGCTGATGCTCATTCCGGGCTGCACGACACTCGCCCATCTGTCTTTGGGAATCGCTTCGCCGGTTTCGTTGATTCTCAAGGTGTAACACCCGGCCAGCACCTGATCTCTCATAGTTCCAGCAAATTCAAATTCTTGATTGATGAGGTCTTCCATGCCCTGTAAATAGAAATATTAGTCGACAACAAGTGATGGCCAGGGCAGGATGCTGCAAGATCCTTGACGCAACTTACCTCCCATGACTTGACTAAGCGCCAAATCAAGACATAGCTTCTACCCACAGCGTCTCTGAACCTCAATATTTCTGAGTCTGAGTCTTTCAATATTGACAGCTCGGGATTTTGTTGAAGTTCAGGTCTGGTTTGTGTCTCGGGTAGGCTGCGAGAGCACGTTGTTGTAGACTCCACCGCTCTTTGAGGTGCAGTCTCCTTCCACATCACCATTTCGATCTTCAGTCCTGGTTTAATGAGCATATCCCACAGACTCGGGGAATAGATAGTGCCATCAGATTTCAAGTCGTATTTTTCCTTTCGCAAGTTCTCATTTTGGTCCGTATTGGAAAAGGAGCCTTGGACAATGTTGGCCATTTGCTGCAAAGACTGTTAGCGTTTGGAATTCTGATCTTAGTTGGCCTGGGACTTTTTAACTCACTGCCCATGTCTTGCATGCTTCAAAGGGTATACAAAAGCAGCGGCCTTGGCTGTTGGTAAAAGTCACCGGCAATGCTTCTGACGATGGTAATGTGCGCCATTTCTCGTCATCATGTTCGCCCTGGCCTAGCGTGCGCTCTTCTTCTTCTTCTTCTTCTTCCTGTTGATAATCAATGCTGTCTAAGATCGTTTCAGCATCGCCCTTGAGACCCTTCAAGTACGGCGCCAACATTGCGGTAGAGGCATATCGCCCTCGAAGTAGTCCAGAGCCACTTGAGATCATGATCAGGATTTGATCAACCTTATCAATGAGCTCAGTCACACCCTGTCGACTGGCTGTCGTGTCTTGTTTGATGTCTTTCATGCCGGAACTGGAGATGGATTGTTAGCAAGGGGCATACGCAAAAGCTTGGTCAAAATCGATGGTCCGTGGCTCACGTACTAGGACATCATAGTCAATGAGATTTGCAGAAACGAAGTATGGACGTGGAGGTCTTCCTTCAGCTTGTTGACCTTGCCTTTCCCCATGGCAACCCATTTCAACGACGCAAATTTCGACCAGACTCGTGAACGGCAGTTGTCAATAATCTGGCAGATTTGCGTAACGACTTGCAGACAATTTCTGGAAATGGCGTCGATTTGTGCGTGCATTTTGAACATGGACCCAGCCCGTGGAGGCTCCATTTTGATATCCTTTTGTATGAGCTCCAGTGTGGTCTTGAGCTTTGACAGCTCCTTTCGCAAAGAGCGCATGTCGGCTCTTGCACCGTTGACATCACGCACAAAAGAAATCGCGGCAGTTGACGCCTTTCCCGCAAGCTGGATGAGTGCAATGACAGACGAGGCTGCACCCACAGGATCCATGGCCGTTTCCTTTGCACAACGCCAGGCGCACGCCTTGCAGACTACGATTCTTGAGCTTGTCCTCTAGTGTGTCGAGGTAGTTTGAGACGTTGTGTCTGCTTCCAAAGAGTGTGTCGAAAGCCCGCGAGGTGGCTTGTTTTGAGTTGAAAACTGCGTCAAACGGCAGAAGTGATTGACGACGAGTTTGCCAGAAGATGGAGAGCTAGAAGATTGAGTTTCCTCCGGCCATTGAAAGAGCCGTCAACCGTTGGTTTCAAGATGGCTGAGCTGCATATTCAGTGGCGGAGCCAACTAGAGGCTTCTGCAGACTGTATGCAGGCTGAGTATTGGTGGCTGGGTGACAACATATTCCAACTGATGCCGGGCTATCGGCAGAAATGTTCGCTCTCAAATATGAGGCAGCATAGGTCTCAGATGTAGACTGCGATGATAGAATTGGGCGTCACCATTGGTCCTCAAATAGGTATGGCTGTTTGATAGAAGCGGATTCGCAACTCCAAGCTGTCTAGCCTCGTCGCTTGAGTAGCAAGAAGCAAGCATGTTCGCAAGGCTGGGTGAGTTTCAGGGCTGGCGCTCGAGAGCCAATGTCAAAGGTGTAAGGGCACGAAGATGGAGAAGCGATACCAATTATCGTCACCTGTGTTGAGGATCCGGGCGGTAGAAGGAGTGTATAAACATCCAGGTTGTTAATGTCCAGCCTACCTGCTTACCTGGGTTTCCACTGTTGAGATCGTCTTACATGAAAGAAGTCACGAGTGCGACCGTGACTGTTTGCCATAACTTGAGAGTGTATAAGCTTTCTCACTAAGATGGTGAAGTCGCTCAGCAGGCATAGATGGAGACGACGAAGGCTTCCAGGTTGCGGTAATCATGGTAATCATCCGTGGGAAACAAGGAACATTTTCACACCACAAATAATGTGGTAATGTATCTAGACGACATTGGAAAGAAGGATGAGAGATCATGATAAATCCATATGTGTATGCAATACCTGACGCGTCCAGAGTGCTCTGATGTACAGAAATAAATTGTTCTTGCTCCAATGCTGATATCACGCGGTTCCGGTTCAACCCTAACCCCCCCCCCCTTACAATAATACTGCCGCAGCTGGCAAATACTCACGCTGGTCCGTCATCCTGACGATGAAAGGTCGCTCATCAAAAAGACTTGAGTTCCGAAAAGGGAACGGCTTAGCAGAGACGTTGCGCGCATTCCCTCTTGGCCGGAATTTCGAGACAAGCTTCGTTGTTCATCTACAGCTGGCGCATTCCTCCCACGATGTCGACTACGCCAGGAGAGTCATGCTGATGTGGTAATCATAATTCATAGCCCGACGTGGGGAAGGCTGAGCCCAGTTGCTCTCTCGTCTTGTCTTTGCTCTTCAAGAGTGCTTCGTTCCACTTTTTGCTAGACAAGTCCAGCCAGCCAGCCAGTCTTTGTCCGAAATCAACGATTCGATTGTCCATATTCTCTGCATTCTCAGACTTGTCATGGCGTCTTCACCGACCGCTCATAATTCAGACTACAATCTCTACAGGCTCTATCTTGTGACCGACTCAACACCCGCCATTCTGGGCGACAAGGATATCTGCGACGTTGTTGACCGTGCCATCCAAGGCGGAGTCACCATTGTCCAGTACAGAGACAAGACAAGTGACACGGGGGTCTTGGTGTCGACTGCCAGAAAGCTGCATCAAGTCACCCAGAAGCACCATGTGCCGCTGCTCATCAACGACCGGGTCGACGTCGCTCTCGCTGTGGGCTGCGAGGGAGTGCACCTAGGCCAGGACGACATGGGTGAGCGACCGAGCAAGAGATTCAATTGGACTGGGACAAGTAGGGATGGATGCTGACTTTGGCTTGCAAATCGGAAGACATCGCAACTGCAAGGCAGATCTTGGGCCCGAGTAAGTGCATTGGCATCTCAGCCAACAACATTCAAGAGGCCATTCTCGCGTGCGAACAAGGTGCGGACTACCTTGGTATCGGGACGATATTCTCGACCCAGACGTGAGCCTCGCCTCTCCTCCGACTGTGTTTTGCTTTATTTCCCATTCCACAGACTCACAACAGAAACAGCAAAAAAGACACCAAGTCTATCTTGGGCCTCGCGGGATTAAAGCAGACCCTCGAGTCGCTCAGCGAAAAGGGTTATGAACACATACCTACTGTCTGTATTGGAGGCTTGAATGCTTCCAACATTACACAGGTCATGTCTCACGGATCTTCGCCTAAAAATCCACTCAACGGTGTCGCAGTCGTCAGTGCCATCATGGCTGCACACGACCCCAAGGCAGCATCCATGCAGCTCTCCAATCTCATCACAGAGTCGCACATGCAGAATCGAATTCAAGAGTCTTGTCGCGCTATATCAAAGCACACTGTCCTGGATCTGGTGCCGAAGGTCATCAAGACAGTTCACGAAAACAAGCCTCTGTCTCACAATATGACCAACTTGGTAAGGAAGCCGAGAAGCAGATCGACAGCACAAGACAGCTAACAGCCCCTAGGTGGTCCAAAACTTTGCAGCAAACGTCGCCCTGGCAGTTGGTGCATCTCCTATCATGGCCAACTACGGTCTGGAAGCAGCCGACTTGGCCAAGCTGGGAGGTGCCCTAGTCATCAACATGGGAACCGTCACGCCAGAAGGGCTGGACAACTATAAAGTGGCTCTGAAAGCGTACAATACTGCCAAGAGACCCGTCGTCTTTGACCCTGTAGGGTAAGCATCTTCTCACAGTGTGAATGCCGCTATGATCCTCTAGCACTCACTTACAAAAAACAATCTTCATCATAGTGCTGGTGCAACTGCTGTGCGCAGGGCAGCAGTCAAAGAAGTACTGTGCGCCGGCCACATCGATGTGATTAAAGGTAATGAGAGCGAAATCAAAACTGTCTATGGCGGCAAGAGCGACAGCGAGAGCCAGCGTGGCGTCGACAGCAGCAGCACCCTGTCGCACGCTGAAAAAGTCCAGCTTGTCCGCGAACTGGCCAAGCGCAGGAAGGCTGTCGTGGTCATGACAGGCAAGACGGATCTGGTCAGCGACGGCTCGCGGACCGTTGCAATTTCCAATGGCCACGAATATCTGGGCATGATCACCGGCACGGGCTGCACCTTGGGCACGACCATCTCTGCAATGGTGGCTGTCTGTGAGGCGCGTGACAACCGGCTGGTGGCGGTGGTGGCGGGCATCTTGCTCTTTGAGATTGCGGCCGAGACGGCAGCGAGGAAGAGCACGGTTGAAGGGCCTGGTTCGTTTGTGCCGGCCTTCTTGGACTCGCTGTATCAGTTGCGGACGGCGATGGCTGCTGGGGATGCGTCGTGGCTCGACCAAGAGAAGATTACACTGGAATCCTAGGAATCTCGTCAAGTTTCTCAAACGTAGTTTTCTTCACAGTCCCGCATCAACAATAGCATGATCTCGATTCAATCTCCGTCTCTCAATCTCCTTTAGTCCCATTGATCCGTTGAAGCTGTGAAACTAAGTCCGGTGATCCACTCGCCCGAGTCCGGGCTGTTAGCACCCCCGGGCCGCATATCGGAAAACATGGACGCGCTAAACCCCCGCAATCCGGGGCCGTCTCGGCATTGCCATGAGAGGAACGAACCCCGCGATTCGCTCTTACTTAAAGTTATCCCGCGGTTCACCTTGGACTTCACCTCTTCATCCTCACTCTCTCACAACCGTTCTCCGTCTAATACAACGAATCCCTGCACTGCTATGATCTGTGGAGTTTCTTCCCTGCGTACTCTGAAAGGCATTATCAACATTTCGTCACGGACTAAACCTATCTCCTACCGACCCACCTTCTTCCCTATCATTGTCGATACACCCCGATCACGGGTTTCTTATTCCGACATGGCGACCGCTTCGGCTACCAGACAGCGATTGGGTATGTCCTTCCGAGCTTTGCAGCACTGTTTGAATGTTCAATTGATTGACTGTTTTGTTCACTGGCTAATATTGACTTAGACAACTCTGCCATCTTGTACGTATAGACAGCACTTCCGAGGCTTACTTTTCTCGCCTTAATCTCCTCACTCGAAAACGAGACACTCTCGAGCTCACCAATTGAATTCTTATACCTGACATCACTTTTCACAGTATCTGCGATCTCCAAGACAAATTCCGACCAGCCATTCACGAATTCGACAAAGTGTAAGTCACTTCTTCCAAGCCCTCACCATCCCTCGTCTCCTAGATCAGCCATCTTCAACGTCCTCCACCATCATCCGACATATGCTGCATACTTAATCTCCCTTTGAAACCAACAGCGTTCTCACTACCCAAAAAATCCTCCGCGCAGCCGCAGCGCTCAACATCCCGACCTACTTCACCACCCAGAACGCCGCACGCCTCGGACCCATCGTCCCTGAACTGCAACCCCACCTGTCAGATCCAAACTGCCGTGTGTCCAACGCAGACAAAACCCTTTTCAGCATGTGGCTTCCAGAACTCGTTGGTGCTCTGCCCTCCTCCTCCTCCTCTTCTCCTTCTACCAATTCGTCCGCCACATCCACGCTTGAAAAACCCACCATCATCCTTCTCGGCATTGAATCCCACATCTGCATCACCCAAACAACCCTCGACGCCCTGCGCGCAAAGCACAAAGTCTACCTCCTCGCCGACGCCATCAGCAGCTGCAATAAAGAGGAAGTTCCCCTGGCACTGGCCCGGTTACGCAGCGAGGGCGCTGTCGTTACGACGAGTGAGAGTTGGTTGTATGAGGTTGTGGGCGATGCGAGCACGCCCGAATTTAAGAAATTGATTGGCATTGTGAAAGATTTTATGGGTGGCACGAGGGAGGCGTTGCAGGGTCTGGCGCCTGTTGTTAGTTCTTCGAAGATCTGAGGCTGGACGGTATATTTGCTTCGATTGGTGATGAGAATGTGGGACGTATATATTCTGCTCTAGTGTCAGTATATTCGCGCTCCTTGTCCTGAACATCTCGGAGGACGTCCGCAATACAAATTACTCAGAACCACCAGGTCACATCCATCAGTCTCAGCCCCCCAACTACTGCTGCTTCACAAGTCCGGCCATCGCCTGTTTCAAAACCTCTGTCAGCCTCATAGCTCAATGCCAAATATGAAAACCCATCTATACACATACACATCACCCTGATTGCAAATCAAGCAAGTATCTGCATTTGTTAACAATATTTGTATTATGAAGACTTTCTGCTGATGTCGGTCGTGAGACCAAAATAACCTGTTTCAAAACGCACCTATGGGCGCCCAACCCAGCGGAGAAAAGACAAAGGTTTCGAGAGGATGTTGGCGGACGGGGAGGCCACAAAAGAAAAGGGAAAGGAGGATAGAATAAGATCAACAACAAGGTATGGATGTGAGGGTCCAATAGAACAGAGCCCTCTGTAGCCTGCCAGAATTATGCCATATGAGAAAGTTTTCCTCTTTCGCTCTTCTTCATGTCCTCCTTCTACTTCTAATCTCTGCTGCATGGCCGTATGGTTTCTCGAGACAGAAACACTAGCTAGCCGTCCATAAGCTCGTACACACGAACCACAGGCCTCTTTTTCTTCTCTGCTCTCCGTAAGGTACACAACACTCCTGGGAGTGTTCAAGCAGTTGTCGCGGGCGTTTTTGGTTTTCCAGCCGCAGGGTCCAATGACTTGACACCACCAGTCGCGGGCGTCATCCACGAGAAAGCCGAGGCGCCGCCCACAGGGTTGGAGCGCGTGGCAGGGGCCTTGGGCTTGACATCTGCCGCAGAGGCCGTCAGGGGTGATGGCGCGACCGGTCCCGGTGTGGCGCTGCTCACGCTGCGTCGCATATTTTCCCAACGAACGGCTGGAGGCGTGGCGGCGGCGGGCGTTCCGTTCGATTCCAGAATAGAGGCACCGCCTTGGCTTTTACGCCGAAGCTCACCGCTGGTTCTCGCAGAAGTAGTAGACGCAGACTGTTCCAAAGGTGCTCCGTTACGATTGGTTGATGTCGACAGAGACACCGATTTTTGGGGCCGTAGAATCTTCATGCTGCGTCCGGCTCGACCACCAGCAGGCTGGTATCCGCTCAAGCCATTCTCCCGTTGTGTCGATTCGGTGCCATTTGTAGCGCCCTGACGCCAGGATCCCCAGATGCCTGCGACCGATTCACGCCGCTTGTCCTCGCCCTGTCCGACATTTTCCTTGCCGACACTATCTGTCACACTCGAGGATGCTTCCTTGTTCTGGCGCTCACTACCGCTATCCGAAGGCAAACTAGTCTCAACGCTTTTGCTTGCGTAGGCAGACGGTGGAGTCACGGCAGAGAATGGTGATTGCAGCTCGTATGTCTCAGCCTCTGACTGCGGGACGCCTTCTTCTACTGCCTCGGCCTCTGGTGCGCTGACGGATCCACCTCGAGGATCGCCAGACACAAATTCGGGCGCACTGGCATTCAGCTTGGGCTTCTCAGGCACAACATTCATGGTCGTTATATGCTTATAAGTGGACTCGTCCTCAGGCCGAACAAAAGGAACGGAAAGTCTATCACGATCATCTCCGTTCCCGAAGAGAGACATTCGGTTCTGTGACAGGAGCAGGTCGGCACTGTTGGCGCGTAGAGTGTCACTACCAATGAAGATGCGCATGTCCTTCCGGCTTTCACTACCATCTGTTTGCTCTACTCCCGTGACCTCAAAATCAACATTGATGAAGGGCACCTGTTGTTGAGACGAGTTTGAGCGAGAGTGGTGCTGCGACACGGTGGCTTCGGCAAAGTAAACAGGCAATTCAATGCGCAGAATGCCGCTCATGTTTCTGTGAGCATCGTTCTCGAGATCGAGGTCCTTCAGCAGTGAGTAGTGCACGGTAGATTTCTGTGAACCACTGCATACTACGGCGTACAAGAGCGTATCATGTGAGTACTGAGTAGTCAACCAGCAGCGGACAATCGATGGAAAGGAGCCGAGGAACATCAATCCAGGAGGCGGTCCAGCAATATCGATTGGCGAGGATTCTTCATCGTCATCACGCGCACCAAGCAGAAGATCGAGTCCGAGGCTACTAGTACGACCCGATGCCATGGAGTGGAACGAGTGAACCGAGTGTCCAGCCGAGCTGTGTCTGCCGTCGGACTTGTGAGAATACGTTCGTTCCATCAAGGATGGGCCACTGAGTCCACTTGAAGGCCGAGTAGGGCCAAACTCTCCCGGCTGGCGTCCAGCCTGACCCCAATTAGAACCATGTAGTGTTGTCTCGTCGAAACGGACACTGTTGGCCCGGGACGCGGCTCCTCGTCGAGTCGGCTCCTCATCTGCGTCGAGGTGAAGTGAGCCTATGAGGTTCTGGCTCTGTTCGTCATCGAAGTCGTCAAAGACCTGGTTGTTTGGTATTTGCAACGGCCCTGTACGCGAGCATGTCAGTGGCTAGACTACGAGAGCATATCACGGAAGCGCCGACATCACTTACCGTGTTGCGGAGTCCCTCCTAGAACGCTGGGAAAGGGAGAGGGATTCCAAACGGACTTGATGGCCGCATCCTCCGTTTGGCGCCTCTCTAGTCTCATCAAACGCTCGGCATGATTTGCCTGAACGAACTGAACTTGTTTCACTTCCATCTGGACATTATGGAGTTCTTGGTGGAGGGGCGTGAAACGAGGATCCATGCCAAAGAAGCCTGACTTTGTGTGGTATACAACGAGTGTTGCCGCCGTTAAATAACGAGGAAATTCGGTAGGCAGTATTCAACAGGTGGCAAGGGTTGGTGTGATTTTGGCAGGGACCAGAGGGCGGCAGCTGTGCACTGAGTTCAAGCGGCTGAAGTCACACCGAGGTTTCGACCGTGTAGCTTTTTCTGTCCCGTTTACAGCCGAGCTTCAGCCTCTCGAGTGACGTTGTTGCTGTAGTGCTCGATGTTCGTAGTGCTCGATCTCCGTGTATCAGATCACCAGGTCACTCACACCCACATCGCACGCAAAGACCAGACGGCCTCCCTGCGATGTCACCTGCCCTTGTTATGGCTTCCGTCCTGTTGACGAGCACCCGTGTATGTTGTTGACAGCTGCAGAGTCCGAGGTATAGTTGTGGTCGTTTGTAGTCTCTGGATTCGAGGATCGAGCGGCACCGAGGAGCGGACAACAAGTCAAGAATTTGTCGGTGCAAACAGGTCGTGTGCGATTTCGGAGTTGTGAGAGTCCTTATTGAAGTGATGGTGGTGCACTAGGCTCCCACAAGGGGAGTGCTATTCACAGCAGAAGGAGCTGACGGTCAGCTTCAGCAGTGCTCCTATGGAATTGCCTGATGAGTAGGACGTTTCAAAGCAGGTACAGTTAGCCTAGTAATCAAACAAAGGCCAGAAGATGAATCAGGCACAGAGGCACTCGAGAGGCAAAAGACTGTGTCCGCCCTTGGAATGCAGCGAGGCGATGGTGATAGGCTGGGGCTGAGGAATCGGGAAGACGGCGAGGGCCAGTACGAGGACCGTTGGGTCTTTTCGAGGGAGTGGCTGGCAGGCCGTGGAGCCTGGAGACGGGGCTGCACTCAACGACCAGGTGGAGGTGTCTGGACAAGTAATATGTAGGAGTGGGCTGCAAGTGGTCGTGATCGAATCGGTGGATGTGGGCAGAGCTCGGCTGAGAGGAAGGAAAAGTTGCGGCAAGGCTGCAGTTGTGTGTAAGTGAATGAATGTTTGGTTGCTGCAATGGCGAAGTCTGGGGCTGGCGTATTGGGGTTCCATCAACTGTGCTGCACCCTGGTCCAACAGTGACGACGGCTGGACAATAGGTGCATCCGCTACTCCAGTGGATCGCGCATCCCTGCTACTCCTGCCACACGGAACTGACAGGCCGCGACTTATATAAGCAACTGCCCCCTGTTGAGCTGGGCGGTGCTTTGCTGGCGCCTCCACGACTGAGATGGGGTGCTGATTGAGTGCAAGTACTAAGTATCTTGGCTATCTTGACGGGCAGATGCTTATAGTTTCACTGTATGGCCATTTGTAAATTGATAGCGCCCTTCTAAAACCACCTGCTAAGCAACTGCAAGAACTCTCACAAAACGCACTCTCTATCCCAACGTCCGGTGCTTCTAAGGTTCTCAGCGAATCCCGACCACTTCACTTCTTCAACCACGGCGCTTGTCTCCATTCAGGATACACATACCCTTCCGTTCCCTGGTTGGGAAACTGAGGCTCGAGCTCAGGCTGCACGAGGCCCCAGAGCACCTGGTACGCCTCGCCACTCAAGTGCAAGCCATCCGGCAGCAGCTGCTCTAGATACCCACGACGCCCGCTCTCCAGCGACCCCAGTGCCGATTTTTGGCTGGCGTCCCAGCCCTGCGTGTTGGCAATCGCCGTGTCCATGAGAGCCTGTTGCAGGTCGATCAACACAGTGCCCGGCACGGCAGCCGCAACTTCGCGCGCCGCCTGCGAGTAGCGCGCGCTGCGGACCGTCTCGCGCAGCGTATGCCCGTACTTGGGCGTGTCCAGCTCCGTCGTGCGGATCTCGTCGAGTGGCGGCGGCGTGATGAGGAGCACTCTCGCGTTGTGCGCGGTGATGCGTGGGTGCGTGATGATGCGCTGCAGATTGGCCTTGTACTGCTCGAGGGGAAGGCCCTGGTTGCCTTCTTCCTGAGGCAGTGCGGCATCGTTGGCGCCCAAGAGGACGAGCTGGATTAGTGATTGTATCAGCATCGTTTTATCACTTATGGTCTGTTCCATAGAGCCAGTTAATTTGTTGTTCTTGTCGAGGAAAAGACCCACCAAGTACTTCATCTTGGGACCACTAGCCGTGGGCTCGGGGAAGATTTGCTCCAAGATCTGGAGAGCCTGGGAGGTGTTGTAGCCAGAGAAGCCTCTGTTAACCACATCGTATCGCCGCGAACAGTCTGAGCCAGTGCATCAAAAGAAAGCGTAAGCATGGAATCTTGTCAAGCCCATGTGACTCTTGTATTTCAGAAGCAGTAGCGGCAGCCACTTACGTTTCTGGACCGCAGCGTAAAAGGAGAAGCCATTCTGAACATCAACGCAAGCCTCAAAGAGGGAGTCGCCAAAGAGGACGACCTGCTCGTAGGGGGCCTGGTTTGTGTTTGTTAGCCAAAAGTTCTCATCACCCAGGGCCTCAGTCATAGTTCATCGTGTATGACTCACTGCCATGGCTGATGCGATGATGAGTGAAATGAGCCGAAGAGCTTGTACGGAATCGTTGCAGGAGCAGAGAAAGATTGGGCGGCAGAGTTGATGTGGTTGGGTCGCCTGGCTTGGTGAATGTGTAAGTCTGAAGCTATGCCAGGACAGCCACTCTGATGAATAGCAAACAGCCCACTTCCAAGCGACGCTACACTCACGGTCACGGCTGATGCCAAGGAGACCAGAAACAGTAGCCACGCGGAAAGGAGACAAGAAGAGAGCAGGGTGCAGCTCGATATCGAAGTCGTAAGTAGAGGAAGGCAAGCGTCAAAGTCTCGCTAGGAAAGTGGGTAGATATCAGAGCGATATCAGAGTACAAAACGGGTGCACGTGTAGATAGTAAGCAGCACGCAAGCAGGTGCAGAGACAGGATAAGACTAGGAGCACGGCGAGTGGAGAGCAGAGGTCGTGAAAGACCAGAAATTGAAACCAGGCACCTTTTATAAACACAGCTCTCACTAATACAGCCTAGTTGCAAACGGCAAGTATCTGCTCGGGTAAATATCTGAAAGGCATCCTATGAACAAATAACTCACTAATAATGCCAGCAACCGTCCGCCCGTTTCGCCGTCGACCCCACCGCTGATTATTTTTTTTGGGTTACTGCCCTGCTGCTGCACTGTCATAGGATGTAGGCTATTATACTGGCCTACATCCCATGAATTTAGCGATTGGCCCGGTCATCTGCTTCCCATGCCCGGGCAAAAAAAGAACGTGGTGTGACATCGAAAAGCGGCATCAGTAAAATGGGCGAGAAAGAAAGAAAGAAAATAAGGAAAAACCCGTCATCTCGTGTCTTGTCGGTCAACTGAAGGTATTTGCTTTTGTTCACATCGTCTTGGATCCTTTTCGGAGAAGGGAAAGGAAGGTTGGATGGAAGGACAACAGATACCCAAAAAAATGAAACAAAACAATTCAACAAATGGTAAAAGCAACAATCCATCAATCCCGTCAAGTCGGTCGAAGCTAGTCCTTGTTTGGTCACACACAGCCTCTCACTCTTTTCTATCCAAGCTACTTTCTGCTTTCTTTCGAGCAGATATACTGTATGTGCGTCCCGTTCTTGGTTTTTACTTCAACGGCTGTGCAGCAAACAGCAAACAGCAGCATGCCATACAGCATCCAATACTACTCACAACCACCACATGTAGTATCCAAAGAACAACAACACCCCTTTGCTTCCCATCCGCCTTCCCCGAGCCACTCAGTTGCTCTTGTCGCAGAAGACACGCAACGCCCGCATCGGAACGCATCATGCTCTGGGAAGAAAACAAACTGTTTCTTTCCTTTCGTTTGCTCTTGTTGCCGCCATGGCATCCTTCCTTTTCCCCCAGCCGGTCTTGCTCTCCAGCAGCAAAGTGAGGTGGCACGGTCGGACTATTCTCGCTTTGAAAGTTGCTTGTGCCTGTGCCTTCCTTGATGTGTGCGTGGACGTCAATTTCAATTATCGATTCCCAATTTGCAAGGCGATGTCTACATTGATAGCTGTATTCGCGAATAATCACCTATCTGGGTAAGGACTTACGAATCATTGATCATTGCAGTGTAGCTGTAGCATGAGATTGTTGTCAGAAAGCAATCAATATCTTGCATGCAGACATCTACTTGCATGGCTCATATATCTATCAATAGAGCGGACAGATACACTGGAGTACAGCCCGTCCTTGAACAAAAACGATTCGCCTCTCTAGTCGGTCAATGTATCCTATCGTGGCCTCGATGCCCGTCGGAGCTACTTAGCACCCAAGTAGTTCAAAATGGCTATGATTTCAATAAGACTCAGGTAGGTATCCTTGCGTACCAACATCCCACCATTTGCATTGTACCATCAACAATGGTAGATGTTTGCCTTTACATGCTATACTCGCATGCTACACGCCAACTGGTGTACAGTTTCCCCAAGTCCCCCAGATTGACTAAATTCAAATTGCACCCCGCTCCCTATCCACCAAAACCGGCCAACGCCTTGGAAAAAGCAAGTACATACACAGCACTTCACTCTCAAACACAAGAAAGTCCAGCGACGACACCGAAGAAGAAGAAAATGAAATAATTTGCAGGTATCCCGTCCTTGCTTACGGTACACACACACACACACACACACACGTTCCACGGAACACGTGCAAGGGACATACAAGATCCCCACGAACACCCAGCGTTTCGAGGATCGGGTATGGAGTTTGATATTTTTATAGCAGCATATTGTGAATGTGGCTAGTATGATGAAGCTGTGTACGCATTCAGTGCCTTACTTGCTTGATGTGGGTTCTACTTATATACTGTTAAAAGTACTCGCTATCAACTGGCTTTATTGCTGTCTTGGTAATATTGTTGGGCAAACACACATCTAAGAGTTACAGTATAATGCCAAAATAGAGATTGGTGGTGTTGAAATCGCTTGACCGCCAATTGCCCACAGTTTCTGTCGGAAAGCAACAGTTGAAAAGAAAAGCACAGACCAAGACGGTTTCACTTTTTTGCATTCTTGTCACCGAAAGATTAGGCTCGTGTAACTTAATAAGCTGCCACAAGTTGTCTTCGACCACACGCATAGCCGCAACGACCACCCGCGCAACTCGACACGAAGCCATCTGTTGGCTCCCTCCCCAAACTCACTATTGAAGTCAACTCACTCATTTAAGTTCGCTCGACATGTCAAAAAGCGAAAACGGTCATGTCTCTTCTACGATACCTTTTTCATTACCCGCGCAAATAACATCAATCTTGCCAAGTCCCGCAAGATGCATCCAAGCCGTATTCATTCTCTCATCATGCATCGTGCTCGCCATGGCCGTCTTGCCCACGGCAGAGCGCAAGCTGCTGCTTAGCTACGGTCCACGGAGAAGTCAGGATGAGATAGAAGAAATCACCAAGTCGAGCAACGGTAGCAATAAACAACCAAGAATTGAGCAGTCCAACAAGGGTCAACTGAACAGTGCACTGTCTCGTGCTATAGAAACGGCCACAGCACTGGGCCAGGTGCCTCATTCCTGGTTCTTCACCTACTATGCCTTTTATTCTCTATGTGCGGCATTTTGGACGACGCAGTACTTCCAAGAGCGCAATCGCTCTAACTTGCTGAGGGCCATGGCTCAAACACAACTTGAGATGGCTCCTGCATCGTCTACCACCACAGGAACCCAGTTGGCCCTGGTCTGGGTCATGATGATGCTCCAAGCAGTCAGGCGACTGTATGAGTGCTTTGTTGTCATGAAGCCGTCCAAGTCGACCATGTGGTTTCTCCACTGGGTTATGGGGCTGGGATTTTATTTCGGCATCAGCATGGCCATTTGGGTCGAATCATCAGGTATGATGTGGCTCCAGTAACGATAAATATGGCACCTAAAGAACGTCACTGATATTGGCAATAGGCAAAATCCTTCAGGGACAAGCTTCGCCGTCAGCAGCAGACTTCACAACGGAGACCACAATGAAGGCAGCCGTGGCGTTGCCTCTCTTCGCATACGGCTGGTTCATGCAATACCATTGCCACAGGAACCTCGCCAAGCTCAAGAAATACTCGCTGCCAGACCAGGGTCTCTTTTGTTACCTTGTCTGTCCGCACTATGCATGTGAGTGCTTGATTTACAGCTCATTGGCAATCGCGGCAGCACCAACAGGGCGCTGGTGTAACCAGACGCTGCTGTCCGGGGCCATATTCGTTGTTGTGAATCTTGGTGTCACCGCATTGGGCACGAGAACATGGTATGCGGAGAGGTTTGGAATGGAGAAGGTAGCGAGCAAGTGGATCATGATACCCTTCCTGTATTGAGAAAAGAGAGGTGCCCATAAACTGTTGATGGGACCAAATCATCTCTTCAGAAACTTTCCAAGATTATTGCCCAGTTTTGAGACCTTTAGCACATCGCGGTATGTCAAGCTTGTCCGAGTTGATCGATGGTTGAGTCCATCAACAAAATGGTCGGGACTACGGAGCAAGTCCCAGTTGGAAATTGAATCTGCCGACAGGTCTCTATCTTGGGCAATGTCAGATATGCCATGCAAGAAATCTGTGTACAGGTTGTTCGTTGTGATGAGCAGGCTCCGTGGCTCTTGGAGGATCCTGTAGGCTGGCTCAGGGTCCAAAGCTCCGTCCTCCTTGCTCTTGTAGATGTTGAGACACAGACTGGCGCCCAAGCTGACAGTACAGACAACCGGATAGTAGGCCGATCCGTCTTTATGTGGCATAATGCCAATGCCAGGAGGATACTCGTTAATCAGGACATGATTCGGACGTTGGTGCGGGCTGGAGGCGAAGAGATGTGACGAATCGAGAGTACGAAGCGGAATGGACAGCAGGCGTGTCACGACGGGATCGTTGAGCCAAGGAGGAAGGGGTTCGTCGAGGAGTCTGTCACGGACGAGATCAGACGGCCAGGTCTGCAGTCTGCGGTGCGAGAGCTGTTTCCATCGGGGCTTTGGTGCGCTGGCGATCTGGGCGACTGTAAGCCGACAAAAAGATAACAAGACCCCTGGAGGGCCAACACACTTAGCGAACCAGAGCTACGGTGGCAGACGCACCTTATCAAGGATGATCTGCTCCTCCTGCTCACTGATGAAGTCGGGGATATAGTAAGCGGTGGCCGGGAGACTGGGGACCTTGGCCTGTTCAAGGGCCGTCGGCAGTGAGACCCCGTCTAGTGGAGCCGCACTGGCCATGCTGAGGGGCGCCGAGGCGGAGAGCGAGTTAGGTCAACCCGGCGAGAGCAGGCTGACAGAAGAGCTTAGGAGGTAGAGTTGGGTTGACGAGACCTTGCTGCTGAGTTTGTGCCAGCAAAAGGGTTGCGCGGACTCGGAGGATACACAGCAGCGTTGGCCAGGGCTCCCAGGCCAGAGACTGGTTGCTGCGCGACAAAGTCAATTGCGTTGGGCTCGCCCCGCGTAGCAGTACTGGTTTGTAGACAGCCGCGAGCAGAAAAAAGTTAAGAGAAAGGACAGGCTGCAAGTCAGAGCGTTCTCGTTAGCCTGGACACGACGACAATGCCTGAAACAGTTGGCATATCATTTGGTCATGTAATCAGAGCTTTGCCAAGCAGGCAAAGGAAGTGCAGGCAAAGCAGGCTAGCAGCCATAGCCTATTGGGGGTGCCTACCACGGTAGCAGGTCCTTCTAGTTTCGAGCCCACGGCATGGAAGGTGGGGTTGCTGATAAGCGTCCTGTAGCTGGCTGGCTGCCTGAATAAAAAGAGACAAGTCTAACCAGCCCGTCTGCCCGCCACTTGCATCCACCAAGTCTGCATCACCAGCTGGCGAGCCTGGAGCCGGTGGCAACCTCGCAAGCTTCTACAGGCACCAAGCACTAGGCAGATGGTTCGTTTGCAAACGGCTGGCGTAGGCGAGCAGGGCGAGTCAGGCTACAATCGAACACGCCCTTGTGTTTTCAGAAGAGACTATTCCTGTCCCGAAGCGCCCTGTCGATATGCTCACAGCAAACGCGAATCATCCTCGAGATGCGCCCTTTTACAAACAGCGCAAAGCTTCCCTGCAAAGTGTTCTGACAGTCCATATAGACAAATTCGTGATCTTGACACTGGACTACGCAGTTTCAAGCCCTTCTCGATCGTGCCAGCAGCGGACCAAGCCAGTGGCTCTCTTGTGACCTGCAATATTTGTACTGAAAGGCAAGTCGCACTGAGGCTACTGAGGCATGGCTGCTTGGTTCGAATGAGCTGTCCATGTCCAATTTCGCAGCAGGGCGAGAAAGGCGACTCGACACCAGTAATATTTTCCTCTGCATGAGTATCGAGCAGTCCACTTATTGACAGTACTGCATAATACGCTTATGGAATGATCGACTGCCGCGTCTCGTAGTCTACTGTGTCGAGGGGTTTTGAGGTCGAATACATGATCTGCAGCCACCAGTCAATGCCCGAAAGAAAGCCACATATCGGTCTTGACGACCACAGGTTGCTTAAATGGAGAAAGGACCGAAAGACGCTTGCTGCATCGACCAGCGCATTATGGTTAAGCGTGCTACAGGTTCCAATCGTGCGTTCGAGGTGCTGTGCGAAATCGGGCGGCGGAAACTCTGGGTGTGGACGTGTGTTGATGAAGAGAGAAAAGAGAAGGCAAGAGGGAAAATGGCTGACAGAGGACAGCGAGAAGAAAAGAGGTCAGATGCGCGTCTTTGTTGGCCAGCCCCCAACACAAAATGCGGTGGCTGCAGTACCAGGTACTCGGAGGCCCGCAGGTTGTGCTTGGCCTTGGGAAGTACCGCGCTCAGCTCCTGTAGCTGGCCTAGCGGAGACTCGAAACAACATTTTAGGTCGCTACGGGTTGCCGGAGCTCTCCTTTTCCTGGACCAATCACCAGCGGTGGCAAGTGGGAGAATCGTCCTAGTCGTGCAGGGGGAAGGCGCAAGCGGAGAAGGCTCTGCCCGCTTATTTGCAGGGGTGGGCCGGACAGCCAGCAGTCAGGACAGTCAGAGGGCAGGGGGGCTGACCGTGGCGTGCGTGGGGCCCTGTGCTTGAGCGAGCGCGGGTTCCTGGGTACTTGGGTATCTGGGCACCGCAGCACGAATCCGAGAGCGTCCTCGCCCTCCTGCACGCTTCCCAGTTCCGGTCCCTTCTACCGACTGAGAGTGCCAGGTGAGTATCTAGGTATTAGGCACTTGGTGCAGGCAGGCTCTGGCACTTTGCGCACGAGTGTGTGCCCAGGACTCGACGGCAAGTTCGCAGCGCAGCGCTAAGTACTTGCTACTTTGAACCTACCCAGTTCGTACTTGATTCTCGCACCAGACTGAGCAAGAGCCACAGCCAGAGTAGGAGCAACCAACCTTGGAGAGGGGCTAGTCTTTTCCAAGCTTTCTCTCCTTGACTCCAGTCAATTCATCAGGTTCACTCACTCGCCTTCTTCGCTAAGCCTGAACCTGAACCTGCAAAAGGCTGCCTGGCTTGTCCCATCCATTTTCCCACCCACGCACCCAGGAGCTTCAGGCCAACACTACTGTTTTACCCGTGCTCCGTCGTTTGCCTGGAGTGAGCCAACCCGCCCGGAATTTCTCTAGTCCTTTTTCTGTTCCTGCCACTGGACTTGGCCATTTCGTTTCCTGGCGCAAGTGCTCGACTGCCAGCTTTCCTTACCCATCATCTCTCTCACCACTCGTCACTCACCCAACCTCAACTCGAATCGACACGACGCCCTAGAGGATATTCCGCTCTTCTTGTTTCCCTTCACCTACCGCGCTCCAGACCCGTCCCTCTCCGTCACCATTCCCCCTAGCTCGTTTGTCTCCCGACCTTTGTCTGCTCTCTGCTGCCGGCCTGACGACGACCAAACTCAACACTTCGGTCCGCTCCACGCGCTTGCCGCTTTCAGTGCCGCGGATTTCCTGGTGCAAGACGGCCTCATCTTGTACTATCATCTTCAACGCCGAGTCTCAGCGTCATCCACCCACACAAACATCGCCATCACGCGTCGCTTCGGCTAGGCAGCGTGCGTGGGCTCAACCAGGACCGCGACGACCAAGGTCTTTTAGTGGTGCTCATGACAATGAGTACCGGTCGCGTCTCCCGCATATAAATGATATGGATGCGCAGAATGCTGCCGAGTCCATTCCCACGAAGCCGCCAGCTTCCACTGCTTCCTCCTCCACACAGCCCAAGGCCGCCAGCTCCGCAGAGGCCGACCACTCCGCCAGGCCTACCTTGTCTGTAGCTCCAGCTGTCAAGAAGCCCGCTGCCGTGCCACTGCGGCCCTCGTCGCCGCACTCCAAGGACAAAGAGCCTCGTCAAACCGCTGCAGGCCACCAGCACAACGGCACCACGGAGCGAGATGACGATACAGCCGGCGACAACAACTCCGAAGCTGAGACTATTGTGCTCACTGGCAAGGACGGCTCACCTGTCAAGTCTCGCAAGGTCATCAAACGGGAGGACACCAGCGACGATGACCCGAGAGCCCGTGGACCCGATTCTCACTCCAAACCCAAGAACGTAAGCGCAAAGCTCGAGTCTACTGCTGGTTCCATGGAAGGCGCCGACGCTTCCAACAGCCATGGCCATGCCTCGGACGCTGCGGCAAAGCGGAAACGGTTCATCGATCAGCAGCAACAACGCAACAAGGACTCCAGTACGTTGACTTCCGCAAGCGCTGTGCCATGCCTGCATATTGCCAAGCGAGCCTCTACTGATGCACGTCCAGGATCCGATACGGAAGCTACGCACGCCAAAGCGTTAAAACCGTCCCACAAGGAGCGAGAGTCCCGAGAGAAGGACACCTCGAAACCACGACCTGGAGACCGTCCAGTGCCTTACAAGAGGAAAGCGCCCAGGGCCGAATCTGACGACGAAGCAGATCACGAAGCACATAAGGTGCGGCGGCAACGCACTTCTGCATCCATCGACGCGTCATCTTCGCAGCGCGCTTCCCAAAGGGACCGAGACTTTGCCAAACATCCAGCTTCTAACAGAATCACACACGAGTCACCTTCACGCCATCGATCAACATCACCACATTCCCGTAACCATAGACGCAGTGCATCCACTCAAGTCGTCTCCCAGTCCTCCAGCGGGCTCAGCCACAAAAAGAGGTGGGTGCCTCCACCACTCACCATGGATTATCTATCAGATGAGTCATCGGCCAGCGGCAGTCCTCATATTCGCAGCTCGACCATTCGCGGCCTCGTCACACCTGCCACCGGAGAGTCGACCATGTCCGCATCCAAGAACACAGCTCACAAAAAGCATGTGGACGCTCATGGCCAAACCCAGCTGGCCAAGGCTTGTTCGAATGGAAATTACGACAATGTCAAGAAGCGATTGCTCGAGCGTCCCGAGGATTTGAATCATGCAGACTATGCTGGCAACACACCTTTGCAGATTGCGGCCATTAATGGCCACGACGAAATCGTGCAGTATCTCGTCGATGCTGGTTGCGATATTGATTGTGTGAATCATGAAAAAGATACACCGCTACTGGATGCTGTGGACAATGGTCATCTGGACGTCATTAAAGTCCTACTCAACGCTGGTGTGAATCCTCGCAAGGCCAATTTGCATGGCCAAGAACCTCTGGACAGAGTGGACGAGGAGCTCGATCATGCCGATGAGATCCGAGCTGCGCTCATAGAGGCAAGAAAGAAGACAGGAACCACTCGCCGTAAAACATCAGAAGAACGCCCAGATCAGCTCGACACACATTCATCTCACGGTGCCCCAAGTCCGCGGCGTTCGCCCGCTGCTGCTGAACCTAGCTCGCGACGTGCCGCTAGTTCCCGCTCTCACAAGCTCAGTAATCAGGCTCTGTACATTCATATGAACGATGACAAAATGTTCCGGGCGGCTGCTGGAAGGGGAGACATTGAAACAGTCGAGCGATTCCTCCAAGTTAGAGAGCAATTCGACGACCCGCCTTCCATGGTCGCTGCGGCAAGAGGCGGTCACTACGAGGTGATGAATCTTCTATTGGCCATAGGTCATGCCAACTCGGACCCACGACCTGTTCAAGGAGTCCCCGACGAATTCGCAACTCCGATTCTTGCCGCGATTGGCCAAGAAAACCTTAAGGTGGTTGATTTGCTCTTGCAACAGGCCAATTTTGATCCTACCAAGAAATTTAAGGGAGAGACATACTTTGAGATTGCCCGCAAGAGACAAGGTCCAAACTGGAAAGAGGAGGAGCAAATGCTTAAAGATGCCTACGATGCGTATAAAAAGGCACATCGCGACCCGACCAAAAAGTCGCCTCACAGACGAGATCAGGAGGCCAAGCGTAGTGGGCGGACTGAGACGCGCGAGGAGCCGAGCAAGGCGCCCAAGCGGAAAGTCACCAGTCCAACTCGTGATAGCGTGCGCGGACCGAGCAAGGTCAAACCTACCGGCGACAAGGAGCACAAGTCGACAAGCTCACATGCCACCAAGTCTGACGATCCTACCTCCCCGAAACGAGGTCCTGGCAGACCCAAGAAGGATGATCGCGGCTTACCAACTATTGCCATTTCGGACGGCGAACATTCACCACCTAGCGTCAAAGCTTCTAAGTCTAAGCGTCCTGTGGACTCTGATGTTGCCGCACTCTCTTCTGAGGGTGAGGCTAAACCTCGCAGGAAGCTGATGTCTGTTCGTGATTTGAAGGAACAGAGGCAGAAGAATAGGCGAGCTAGCATGGTGTCCAACTCCTCGTCCTTGCGAGAGCCTTCCAGTCCACGAGAGACACGTCATGACGAATCTCACGAACTTCCGACAGAAAGGTATCATGACCGAGCCAAAGCCCTCAAACGAGATGAATCTCGTGACCGCCTCTCGGTCACTGGCGAGAACTCGAGCAAGCGCAGCCGGACTAGCTCCACTCCCGACAATGCAGCCTCTGAGAAGGAGGGCGAGCCGGTGAAAAAGCGACGGTTGGAAGGAGACAAGAAAGATCGCGCGCCCAAATCCAGCTCCTCGCCCGATCGCAACCGCAAGTTGGTTTCTCGCGAATTGGGTTCATCGAAGCACGATGACAAGCCTTCCCGCAAATCTGGTGACCAGCTCGACAGACGGGATTCTTCCAAACCTCGGCGTCCTGAATCAGTCTCTGACCAGAATCGCACCGAACACATCAAGGCCGCGCCGTCCGAAAAGAGCATTCATGTCAAGTCAGAGGACCCCGACGTGGTGATGCGCGACGCAGGCCCGCCTCAGAGTGACGAGAGCAAGCTCAAAGCTCGAGAAGATGAGAGAAAACGGCGTGCAGACATCGAAGCCAAGAGGAAAGAAAAGGAGAAGGAGAGAGAAAAGGAGAAGGAAAAGGAGAGAGAGAAAGAGAAGGAGCGAGAAAAGGAGATGGAGAGGGAAAAGGAGAAGGAGAAGGAGAAGGAGAAAGAAGCAGAGGAACGCAAGCGACGAGAGGAGGAAGAGAAGCGTCAACTCGAGGCCAAAAAGCGTAAGGAAGATGAGGAAGAAAAGAAGCGCATCGAAGAAACAATGCGCAAACGTGCCGAAGAGTCTCGCAAGAAACGCGAAGAGGAAGAGGCCCAGCAACGGAAAGACAAGGAGGCAGCCGAGCAGCGCGAGGCAGCCGCTAAAATCCTCCGTCAAAGGGAAGAGGAAGAGCAACGCAAAAAGGACGAGGAGCGTATTCGTAAGGAAAAAGAGGAGGCTGCTGCTGCTGCTGCTGCTGCTGCCGCCGCCGCCGCCGCCGCCGCCGAAGAGGCCCGCCGCAAACTCGTTGAAGAACATCTCAAGGACCAGCAAAGACAGCTTAAAGAATTCCAGCAACGTCAGCGCAGACTGCGTGAGGAACAGGAAAAGAAACGTCTTGAAAGACTGCCCGCCTTTCTGCGCTGGTTAGACCGCACCACCAAGGCCAAAACCCCGGAGGTGGCGAAGCGTTGGTTCATGCTCCGCGGCGTGCGTTTGGACAGCATCCGCACAGAAACCGCGGGCACTCCAGAAGGCCGGGAGCAATGGATCTTGAACACGCAAGTGGCCATGCTCTTTGGGGACAGCGATATTCAACTCACTCGATTCTCAGGCTGGGATCGTGTGCCAGCACCTCTACCAGCCAAGCAGTTGGTTCTGGGTCTGATGGCGCCCAAGCCTGCTCTGATTGCTCGGCAAGATTGGGACCTCGGCAAGGAGATTCCCGACTACTACTTTGGAAAGGAGCCGGACCAGTTGACTCGGGAAGAACAAAGGCAGCTTGAAGCTGAGTCCAAGGCCAAGTTTCTTGCACTGGACTTGTTCTTTGTCAAGCTCTCGGATGTCATGTTTGCCATTCCTCACATTCCTCACCTCCGGGCCCTCGAGATTGTGGTCACTTTCCACGAAGCTGCCGAAACGATGGAGCAACACGACAGACTGGAACATCCTTCCCGTTGGAAAGCCGATCCAGATGCTGCGCGTTACATGGGATTCAGCCCCCGGCCCAAGTATTTCCTCGACGGTCAGCTCATTCGCGAGGGCAAGGTCGACACGTCGTCAGCCAGCTTTACGCCTTGGCCAGAAAACCGCGTGCCTCGTAACGGTCTGGCAGCCATTCCTTCCTCTGATCCAAGTTACGCTCGCCTCGCCAAAGAGCAGGGCCTCGAGCACTTGCTCTCTGGTCTTCGTACACCACCCATGATTGGTGCTCAGACGTCACCCCACCGTGTCTTCTCGCAGCGCGGCTTTGGAAGCCTTTCTCCTCCACAATCAGAGTCTGCCGCAACTGCAAACGGCCAGCCTCGCTCCTCCACTTCTTCCAATGCTGAGCACGACAAGCCACTGGTTAATGGCACGAGTGAGCTCGCAGTGACTCACACTCCCGCAAATGGCAGCACATGAGGGCAGCACTTTCGCATTGTCCTTGATCAGCACTCCAGCATCAATCAAGGATCCATACCTCGATGTTTGAGAGGGCACTCTCCAGCGACGACACAGATAACGAAAATCAATTTGCCTTTGTATGGATTTCAACATCTTGGCTCTGTGCTTGGCATTATCGACACTGGTCACTGTGTCGACACCTGTCAAGAATAAGTAAACTTTGTTGTTCTACATTTATGATATGGACTCTTGTAGAGTGCTCAGCGTCTTGGTTATCCTTGGATTCGTCAGAGACTTTCAAGTCCACCCGCTTTGGATCTCAAGTCTATTCCTAGAAAGGGTTGTGAGGTCAATCGCCTTTGCTGCCCTGGCTGGTTTGCTTGGATTTGACGTACAAGTTATCCTGATGGCAAAGTGGCGCCTCTGTACGTTGTCTTGAGGAAAGTGTGTGACACAGAAGACAAAACAAAGCGCTGTCTAGCAATATGTATGTACCTACGTATACCCAACCATCAGAACCCTGCAACGGTTGTCGATGTGTCTTTCGACGACATGACGTGATAAAGAAGGGAAAGGGACCAAGCAAGGTACACCTGCACACACTCACGGCAGAAGAGTGGTGGTGATGATGATGGAATTTCAAATGAATAAAATCCAAATAAAAATGAAGTATTACCATGGCGCCGTCTCAGGCTGAATTGGTGGATCATATATCTGTCGCTGCTCAGTTCGCGTGAGTGATTGGTGTCATGAAAGCACTGAGTTTTGTAGAGTTGCTGTAGTCAAGCAGTTAACTGGAGTGCCGTGCCGTGACGGTCCAGTATTGCGAGAATGTGACTTGAGGTTTGAGAGTAGCTGCACATGTGCTCATATTACAGTCGTCAATCGTCCAGGGCAGATTGTCCAATTGTAGGTCCATGATAGATGAGATGAATTGCGTCCGCATGGATGGTTCCGAGATCACGGCGTTACTCGATCAGTCTTGTTTACCACTGACGTGAACGCGACCATCACCTTGAGCGCTGTTACGAATCAGTACCATGACCATCAATATCAACGTTAATATTTCAAGACCGACAGCACCATTAATGGCTCACACTCATTCTGCTACGGCCAACCTTCAAGTAGTCGAGTAACCCGGTTGGGCGGCGGCGAATGTACAGTTGCGTACGGATCTTGCTCTTTCCCCGGTCTTTGCTGGAGGTATGTATCATGCGTACATAAACTATGGCAAATACATCATCTACAATCCATCAGATGCGCGCTGCGCATTCAAATCCTAAGCACACACACGATTCTGTGCAATCCTCTCTGTTCATTATCGCCAATGCAATGAAACGCTACTGCTATATGTAGTCCGGGAACGCAAGGAACTAGTCTGGTCAAGTCCTCTTTTGGTTCTGGTTCTTGCTTGAGTTCTTCGAGGTACACCAACTTGATGTATAGAGAAGTATTGTGGTATCTCAATGCCCGTACCTCTTGTTTCATCTTGTCTAACACACTCAAAGACATCTATATAATAGACAGATTCTAAGCCCGTACAACTGTCGTCACACATTAGCTTCTCATCGACCTACAGACCCCCTCGATCCAATCCACCTTCTTCCACAGCGATCTGCAGCCCAGCAACACGATCTATAATTCTATTAGACAGTATCAAAGCATCAGCGATATTCGGCTGGTTCAGCGCCTCGAGAACCTCACGTCTGTTGATCCGCTGCTCTAGCTTAGCCAGCGCAGAACGCCCGGGCATGTTCTTGTTTCGTGCAATGTACGACGCTTCAATGGCGTCCACTGTCTTGAGGTCGAGCAACGAGTCGTCATACGCGACCCCCGTGCACGTTGTAGTATCGATAGCGTTGTTGACGCTCGTGAGGGGATCTCTGCTGCTGCCAATACTCCCGAGGAGCTGTGCACAGCGCAAGAAGGCGCGCACATATACGTCCTCGAGATGTTGTGTGTCTGTACCCTCTACGTCTCTTCGCGCTGCCCAGTGGTGCCACAGCATGCGTATGGCGCCGAGCTCTCCGTAGAGCTGCGTGCGCAGCTCGTAGTCCTCGGGTCGCTGGTTGGGCCCGCTGGCTTCGAGGCCAAGGAGGGATGCCTGCGATTCCGTGGAGCCGTGGACGGTGCCCATGACGAGGGCGAAGATAGACTGACGGATGCCGCAGGCGCTGCCTTCGCCGCGATGCAGGGCGGCGAGGATCGCGGAGGCGGCTTCGGCGCAGGTTGGGCCGATGCCTTCGACGGAAGGGCCTATGGCGCCCATGGCGAGGCACATCTCCGCGTACTGCAGGATCGAGGTCAAGATGCCGAGGGTGGAGGCCAGGTGCAGGCCAAAGAGGGTCATGAAGGAGCTGAGAGGTTTGTCGGCGACGATGCGCTTGAGAGTCAGGTTGTTGATGAAGGTCATGCTTGCGGTGTTTACACGCGCTGTGTTGGTCGAAGTGTCCAGTATGGTAATGAGTTGCAGGGTCACCTCATCCAGGACTTCGACATCCACGTCGAGGCTGGGTAATGTAGGGCTGTGGAGGAGGGTGCACATCTTGCGCAACTCGTACGCAAACTGGCATTTCTTGACATGCGCCGCGAACAAGTAAGATTGGATGTTGATTTGGGTATCGAATAGTTGTTCGTCCTGTAAGGGTTGCTGTGTACATTGCTGCTCTTGCTGCTGCTGCTGTACGTTTTCCAGTGTCTTGTGCAACAAACCACGCAACGCATTCTCCGAATGCGCCTGTCGCTGAAGCATAAAAGGGATGACCTTGCCAGGTCCTTGCTCCAGTATCGAAGAAGGAACGCCATAGGTAGTCAGCGCCTTGAGCGCACACTTTCTCGCAAACACATCCTGGTCGGACGTGGTGTCGCTCTCGCTGTGACGCAGCGCCTTCGAGACGTTGTTGCCCCCCAGGAGCGCAACCATCAGCACCTCGTGGTTGGAGATGTGCGTCGCGTTGAGCGCGTACGAGCCGCGGCGAGCCGCATGTGCAATCTTCTTTGCGTCCGCGCTCACGTCGCGCTTCAACTCTGTGACATAGTGGCGGGCTTCGTCCACGTCTGGATCGTAGCCCCATTTGGCCCTTTGTGCGCGGCCATCCTCCGTGGCGTCAAACGGACGCACGTATGGGCTGTCCTCTGCGTCGAGCTCCAGCACCACGTCGGGCAGCTCCAAGGTCGGGCTGTATCTGCCGAGGCGGCCTCGGCCTTCTTCTACGAGAACGCCTTGGGGGCTGTCTGTAAGGTGGCGTCGCTGCTGGTGCTGTTGGTAACAGATGGGCCATGGTCCTGGCCCTGGCCCTCGCACTGGCGGGCGCCATCCTCTACCACCAACAGGCCTCAAGACGGACAAGTGCCCGAGGCCACAGATGGGTCCCCGGCGCCGCAGCATTTCCATCCAGCCACTCGTCTTCCCTTTCCTCCGCGACCCGGACTCGGACGGCGCTGTGGAGCCAGGCGGGTGCGATTCATGGGCGAGCACGGTTTGTGGGCCGTACCAAGGCTGGTGGTGGAGACTGCTGTCGCTCCAGAAAGACCAGCCTTCCAGGGGTGGAGGATGGAGCGAGCGAGGGAGTGGACGTGTGACGAGAACGAGAGAGGAAAGACAGGATCTTCTTTTTCGAGGCTTGTCAAGTTTGTCGACTGACTGTCCCTCTTTCCTGCCCGTTGGAGGTGCGTGCAGTCGCGACCAGGATTCTGAGAAGTCGGGGCAGGTACGGAGGTACCTTGGCAGGTACTCCGCACTTCCAGGACGGTACCCAGCAACATAGTACATGGCTGGGATATAGCCAGCTATCCAGCACGCTGACATAAGCAACCAATCAACCAGTCCAGGTCAACTTGCGTCTTTGAACTGAACCGTCACGGCCTTTGCGCCGCAACCATCTCATCCACATGCCAACGCCCGTCCACGCCCGCCTCTTTTCACAACTCGCACCTCTCTGCATCAACACCGACACAACTCGACGAAACCACTTGAAGCTTATATCGCATTCAAAGATCTACACCAGCCGACCAGATCAAAGATGCCTCCAGCCAAGAAGAGAAAGACAGCCACCAGGGCATCCACTAGAAAGAAAAACCATGTCGTGACGGCAACCACCTCACCACCTCCAGAGTCTGTTGAGGAAGCCGAGCAGCAACCACAGGAAGAGCCAGGAAAGCAAGAGCCAGAAGCGCCGGTAGCAGAGAAGCAAGCAGAACCAGAACAAACACGACCATCACCGGCGCCCGAGACAGCAGCAGAACCAGAGCCAGAGCCAGATCCAACACCAGTCGAAACCGTCGTCGAAACCACAAATCCACTCACAGCCGCTGCCGAAGCTGCTCCCACCACAACCACCGAAGACACCACCTCCCTACCACCCGCCAACCCTCTCCCATCCAGCACCCTCACCGACCGCATGGCCCGCTTCCGGGCCCTCCAGTCCCGCGCCAAGACCTCTTCCGCCTCCAACCTGACTGCCGCCCGCACCGAAGCCCACCGCCTGACCCACGATCCCACGCAGCTCACCACGGTGCAGCGCAAATCCGCCACCGCCGCGCAAAAGCTGCTCAAGGCCGACATCGAGGACGCCGGCGGCGACTTTGAGCGCAAGCGCGCCTGGGACTGGACCGTCGACGAGTCGGAGCGCTGGGACGAGCGCATGCGCGAGCGCGCCGCTCACCGCGACGACAACGCCTTTAGCGACTACCGCCGCGAGGCGAACAAAGTGTACGAGCGGCAAGTGGGTAATCTGGGCGCCCCCGATCTGGAGCGGTACACGGCGGAAAAGATGCGTGCGATCGAGGCGGCTGCTCGGCGCGGTACGCTGGAGCTTGTCGAGACGGAGGACGGCGAGATGGTCGCTGTGGACAAGGATGGAACGTTTTACGGCGGTGGTGGGGGCAGCTCCCGCGGCGACATCATATCGAGTTTTGTGGACAACAAGCCCGATAAAAAGGCTGTTGATCGGCTGGTCGGCGAGATGAAGAAGGCCGAGGACGTTGCGGCCAAGAAGAGGAAGGAGAGGGCTGCTCGGAACGGCGACGATGCGGATGTCACGTACATCAACGACAAAAACAGTACGACTTGCAATTTCTTTGCCGTTCATGGTTTTCCCCTTCCCTACCTTTACTTCTTCCTTCGTTTCCTTCTCGCTGTATTTTGCTTGTTTCCCTTCTTTCGATGTTTGTATTGGTTTCTCTGGTTTTGGTTCTTGGCACCGTTCATACTGACATTCTTTTCCTCCCACAGAACAATTCAACCAGAAGCTGGCGCGCTTCTACAACAAGTACACGGCCGAGATCCGGGACAGTTTCGAGCGGGGAACCATGATTTGAGAGTGGTAGCGGCAGTGGTGCTACTGTACTCTACCCTCATCAAATTGCATGCACCCGTACGACTTTTGCCGTTCAAGTCCAAGGTTTAAGACAAGTGGACGCCGCTCTTTGATATTATTGCATACAGCGTTTTAAACCCCCAAGCTTGAGGCGAGCGCTTGTCGAAGCCGAGGTTGGGATAACAGTAGATTCGACGTAGATTTTACAGAGACCGACAGGTAAAAAAGCACAAACAGACGAGAGCAATGCAAAGCTTGAGTGTACCACGCACGATTGTGATTATGAGTATTACCGCAAAATACATGTGCGGCTTATGGTAGTATGTACTACACTACTCTAGAGTGTGCCATGGGGCAGGCTGCAAATGCATCGATCTATGTACTACCACGTAAATGTCAATAGCTAGGTATATTATACTTGAACAACCACTAGATATGCACAAAGGCACAGAAGCCCACTACGGCCCACAGCTCATGTCCTGCAATCTGCACTTGGACTCTGCACTTGCAACACGTCCAATGTCCTCACCGGTCAGGGCCACGCTGTGTTTGCCCCTCACTCACTCGACCACTCTCAAGTATCGACGTAGTACCGCCGCAGCTCGTCCGACAAGTCCCTCCGCGCCTTATAAAAGGGTAGCTGGCAGTCCGTCGTCGCCCTAGCCAAGGCGGTATCGTTCCAGTAGACGCCGCTGTCGTGAAACTCTTGCTCCATCCGGCTCCAGTACTCCTTCTTGGCGGCAAAGTTCTTCATGTCCATGTCGCCCAGCTTAGCCACGACCTCGTGCGGCTTGACGTCAGGCTTGGTGGGTGCCACAACAAAGAGGCTGCAGTCGCGCAGCGTCATGGCCAGGCAGTAGCCGCCTTCGTCCTTGATGTCAGCCCGGTGGTCATTCTCCCACTGGACGCGCCGCAGCCGCTTGAAGAGGGTGCATGTGCGCAGCCAGGCGGTTAGTATCCTGGCCTCGGCCTCTGGCACGTTGTGGCATCTGATGAGAGCTGCGCCCACATCGGCAGCAACACGATCCTCATCTGGGAAATCGGCCGCCTTGACGAGATTCAGAGGACAAAAGACTTGGGTTCGTGTCTTGTTCTTCATGTTGCGCCAGAGTTCGCGCGCGCAGTTCCGGCACTGGTGAGCTCCCCTGGGCGCACGTGGCGACTGAGCCAACCACTTGGGCTTGATCTCGTGCATGGTGGAGGGGCCGTGCCTGGCAGTCTCGGCCCGCATGTCGTCGACTAGCATGCCATATTGGACGTGAAAGCTGACCGTCTGGCCCATAAAGTCACGTCGACGCAAGCCTCTCGCATCGAGCATGTGAAGCTGCTGGTTGAGCCGCTCGAAAAACGCCTTCTCACTTGGCAGTCTGACGAGCCGCTGCTGGACTAGGTCCTGGGGCCCGAACCGCGGCAGCACCTCGGTTTCCCAGTACTGCTGTAGACGCGAATATGGATATGCATTGCTGGTCTGCTTGGGAACCCGAAGAAGTTGGCCTGGAAGATGGTTAAGCAGGTATGTCCGGTTGCAGCTGCGTAGCCTCTCAGGGGCTCGGCCAACACGGAGGAAGAGAACAAGAGAGTGTATGGGCGGAAGGTCTTACCTTGCAGGTTCAGATGACCGTCTGCACCAGTGATGGAAAAGACGACGTTGGCTCTGCCTTCGCCAACGAATTTGCAACATGCACGAGCAGGTATAGCCTCCATGTCGTCGTGGCTCCTCTGGGTCAAGCACGGCAGGCCAGAGCGTTGATGTGAATTCGCTCCCTGGGTCCGCCGGCCCAGGCCGTCAACACTTGAAGTGACGCTTTTGTTTGACCATGGGTTGCAGGTTTCGGGTGCTGGCAGAGTAGAGTCGACCAGAGCAGAGTCGGGCTAGCCGCGGTGGGATGCACGGACGGGGGCGGGACAACAGGGTGACTGAAGCTAGCTTGGAGTGCTTGATGCGTGCTTGAATGCTTTGAAAATGCTATCTTGGTTCGCTGCAGAGGGGCCCGTCTCGAGGAGGAGCAACGGGTCGACAGGCAAGAGGGCCAGGCGAATCTCGCGTGGTGCAAAGCCAGGGTCAGCCCGGTTCTGGCGATGGCAAGGCGGCAGTGCAGCAGCAGAGGTTAGGCTTGCGGCCATGATGGTTAGTCATGGAGCGGAGAGCGGAGGTCGTCAAAGAGCACGCATGGCTCCTGCGCTGGGTGTTGCTTTGGCGGTCGTGACTGCGTGCTTGTGCCATTGCGCGCGGGTTTGATTGCTGGTCTTGGACTCGAGGACGCATCCAGGACTCCAGATCTGGGAGAAGCAATCGTGCATCTTGCGCCAGGGTCGAGGCAGCGCAGCGGCTCCAAAGCAGCAGCAGCTACTTATAGTACATGCAAGGCACCCAATCCGTATCGTCCCATACAGTGTGCGGTTGTGGGATGGTTGCAATGGCAGTGGCAATGCTAGGAGGAAACCGTTCAATAGCTGGCCAGCTGGTCGAATGCGGCAACGGTCGGAGATAAAGGCCGTCGTCCAGACTTCTGGGAGTGCTCGTGCAGGTGCGTCATTTGGTCATCCCAGGTTTGGTGCTGGCAGGAAGGACCGCTGGCCAGGCCTACTGGCGGAAAGGGGGAAGGGAAGCACGGCAGGTGGGAATGACTTTACTGTAACAGGCCGTTTCAATCGCCAGCTTCTGCGCCCGTACTGACAGATTGGGTCCCTGGCCGCAACCCCGATGCATTGCGCTGGATAGTACCGCGGTACCAGATAATACAGCGCCACAAGCACTTGTAAGGTCAGCACCAATCCCCCCGTGACTGATGTCACGCCACTCATTTCTCCCGCGATTGCAAGTATTATGCAAACACCTTTTGGCACCTCTGGCGCCTCTGGCACCGCTGACACCTCTGGGCAACGGTCACACCCCAAAATCCAGTGGCTGGTTGCTGCTCGTTGCGTCCCCTGGCCAGCCAGACATGTTTCACCGTTCCTGGCCCGGGGCTGCCATTTGCATTCTGTCACGTCACTCACTGGCTTGCACCTGCTCTCTGCTCTCTGTTGACAACCCATGCAGGCGGCATCAGATTTGGATGAGTGGCCGACAAGCACACGCTGGCTTGGCTTGATGAACTCATTGATGAGCGCTGCTTACGTATGGACCAGGTGGTGACACAGTCAAGTGGACGTGCCAGGGTCATCCTGTTGCAGAAATGATGTGCACGGGGCACCTCCCGGCTCCTCTCTCTGGGCCCGCACTGGGGGAAAAAACTGCCCAAGCGCACAGCGCGCCAGGGTAACCAAGGGCTGCCAGGCAGCCTATTGCGGTGCCAGCCGGGTGGTTTGCCAGCTGTGGCTAGCCACTCAACGGCCCTGTAGCCTGCTCCACCCGACCTGTCCACCCACTCTTCTGGGTCCTCCACGGCCTTTTTAGTGATGGACCTTGGGCTGACTGCAACCCGCATCCCGCCCGCACCCGCGTGCCCGCGTGCCCTGTGCTTTTTCAATTTTCGTCATTCAGCGCGCTGCCATCTTTTTTGCTACTGCGACTGCTGCTGCACCTGCTTGGTTGCTTGCTTGCTCTTGCTCACCAAACCTTTTCTGCCCTCCACCCGACCGGCGCCTTCTCTCCAACTTTCCCACCACCACCCTTTCATTCTGAGATCACGTCCTTTCCACCGCAATCCGCGGCTGCTTCACCATTCACAACCCAAACCCACACATCGAGCCATCTCAGCAAACAAACGCTCCCTACTGCTGTTGCCATCCACTCACCCACATTTGGCCCGCAACACCCGAAGAAGCCCTTACCAGGGACCGACCCGAGAACCTCGGCCGCAGGGCATCTTTTCCAGGTGTTTTCCGTCGCGCTTCTCGACTGCGATGACGAGACATAGCTCATCCTAAACACGCCCGTTGCCGCCATGGCCTTCAACTTCAACTGGTCGCCTCTCACGGCCGACGAGGACTTTTACGAACGTGCACGCGACCTGCTCACCACCGCGCTCAACAAGTCGCCCAAGCCGCCGATCATCGTCGATGACATCCTCGTCACTGAACTCAACTTGGGCTCTGTACCGCCAGAGCTGGAAATACTGGAAATAGGAGACCTGGCAGAAGACCGCTTCCGCGGCATTTTCAAAATGTGCTACAGCGGCGATGCATTCCTGACTTTGAGGACAAGAGTTCAGGTATGTGCTATTACAGCCTGCGGAAATCATTGGGTTGCAGCAGGCCTTTTCCCGAAATCATCCCGACGGTTCACCAACATCATCGTCACAAACATGCTGCAATGGCCAAGAATTCCCAGTTTCGATTGCGTGCGACTTGAGCTGCTAGGCCAGCAAGTTTGAACGCGAGGCTTCGACTAGTGTCGACATGTCATACTTTTTTCCCACTGCTAGCGCCCGGCAAACGGATGGTCAACAGAAGCGAGCGAGCGCGCGGGTAGCGACAAAAGGGCATACCGGCAACAATGGCACAGGAGGCCGCCAGCTCCGAGTTGCAAGATGCGCTTCCGGCTGTCGTGTTTGCGCATCACCTTCCTGTTTCCGTCTCTATGCGCCCTTGCAACGCCAAAGGCCCAGTCTCTCCTGCTCCCGAGGCCCAGACAAACTTTCAAAAGACCCACGCAACTCCGCATTCATGGCATGAAATTAAATCGCAGGGATGCGCATCTCACTTCAGTGTTTTGTCTCAATTGGGGAGACTGTAGATCATGGCTAATCTTATCTTTTCCTCGACATAGGCGAACCCCTTGAACACCTATTTGCATTCAAAGCCAAGCTTCACGTCTCCGCAGCCCTTGGCTGCTGCTTCAGGGCTCACGATTCCTCTGTCCCTGACCTTATCTGATATCAAATTGTCGGCCTTCATCATCGTGGTCTTTTCTAGGCAAAAAGGCCTTACTATCGTTTTCCGAAATGATCCACTTGAATCGCTCAAGGTCTCGTCGACCTTTGACTCGATTCAGTTTGTTAGAGACTATTTACAAAAGACAATCGAGGGGAAGCTGAGGGACCTGATGATGGACGAACTGCCCGCCATCATCCACCGATTGTCCTTGAGTCTATGGTGCCCCGACCAAATACCTAGAGAAGAGGAAGAGGCACCCGCAGCCAGTGAACCTGCCGTGGACCCTTTCGCCAGTCCGCCTCAGGATGCCGTGGATGCGCACGGCAACTTACTGGACCCGAGCGAGATTTCCAGCTTATCCCTCGATGGCGGCCCCGAGCTGCAAACGCTCTTCTCTCAAAAGAACCTAACAAGGCTAGCCTCACTCAATGACTGCAACCGCACCATGTCTCTGTTCACCCCGTCTCTCCGTGATGTCGTCTTCCGAGCTTGGGCAGGATCGCAGGAGAAGTCAGACTATTCGAGCCCGCCACTGGCCACACCTAGTCTCACCAAAGCGCATTCTTTCCAAGCCAATTCTACAACCTATACCTTTTCCGACACGAGCAGTCTGGACCAGGGTTACATGCCTTCGTCACGGTCGTCCATGATCAACCTGAACTCAGCAGCCACCGGACTGTCACTTGGATCTGGGAGGAACTCGAGGTCGAACGCTGGTCGCAAAAAGAAGAATCGCGTCGTCAACCTTCGACGCAGAAACACCGACGGCATCGTCACCAGTGCGTCTGCCAGCGAAACAAGCGACACTGCCACAGAAACAGCTTCAGTCGGCACGCCCTTGTCAGAGTCGTTGATGAATACTTCCATTGTCGAGGAGCCAGAAGATCATGCGCCACTGTCACCAACCAAGGTACGATTCGACCATCTTGCCGGTGCATCGGACAGCCACCCCACTCGACCTCCACTAAAGCAAGAATTATACAATGCCGAACTATCACACTCGTCGTCATATGAGAAGAAGTCTGGGCATTCGATACAAAAGGACCATGTCATCCAAGTACAGGCTTCCGAGAAAGCGCCAACGTCTTCTGCGGGCAATGCCAAAGCGCCATCCGAATTCAGCCCGCTCAAGAGCCCGCCATCCGAGTCGTCCTCAGCTATCTTTGAGCAAGTCTGGATCCAGAAAATGGCCGGAGAAATCGCGCGTCGCGTATACGACGAGAAGCGACGCAACCCTGGTTTCTGGGAAGACAGAGAAGACGGACATCCTCCAGCATACGAGGCCCAATAAAGAGAGCAAGACCACCTAATTGCAGGACTTGAAAACGGTGCTCTCTTTCTCACTACTCAAAAACTCATTTCATTTGTCATGTCAAGAAAGAATTCTTTGCTCACTTTTTTTATTCTCAAAAAAAAAAACACCTTTGAGGAGGAATCGTTGAGTTGGCGTTATACCCCGCTGAGCCTTTGAATGGTAATCATATTAGCTTTTTTTTTTTTGTCGTCACGGTGCTAGTCTTGCGTTTCGGGTTTGATCAATGCAAGGCGTTCGGACTCGGGGTTGGGATTATCAAGGGGAGACTTGTGGTTTTTGAAAGAAGAAAACGAGTTAGGATGCGAGAGAAGTAAAAAATTACGGTGGTAGAGAATGATTGAGAGTGGCTCATACGGCTGTTTGCGGGAAATGTGGTTACAAATAAGGAAGTTGACTTGCCCAGCGTGGCACAGCATGGGCAAGCAAAAAAGACAGAAAGAATGCTTGTTGGCATGCAGGTACAAAGTACGAATACACTACGTAACATAGATTTGGGATGCAAGCAGAGCAGAACAAAGCAGAGTAGAAGCAGAAGGAAGATATATATACATATATTACGTATATAACGGAATCATTCATTGTCTTGATCATCAGAAGCGTTTTCGTTTTATTATTGTTGTTGTCACTGCTGTCGTTGCACCATTGATACCAATTCTTTGCTTCTCTTTTCACCTCTTTGACAGTGGTGCTGCGTTTTGCTTGATCTGTTGATAGGGTCGTTCGAAGGGTTGGCGTTTGGAAGAGGTTTTAGTGAATAAACAAGTACGTAAATTACATCTTGTTTTGAGTGAATTGAACATTCGGGGCAGCTTTACGAGTCAATAAGTTCAACTTATACATTTGGTGATTCTATAGGATTAGCCAGACTTGTTGATGCAGCTCACAGGATGTAGTGGAAGTGCTATACATCTAGGTGTGTGTGCACACTTGCGATACTCTATTGAGTGACTCGGTAAAATCGAGTAGGTCGAACACACTGATAGACCGCTGCGCTCACTCCTCTCTCAAATTTCAAGCCGTGAACGCCCAACAATCACATGCCATTCGCCAGAATTCATGTTCCCTTTGCCTTGGTGAGGTTATACGGGGTATGGTATTGGTATATCCTCCGTACACAAAGAAAAGAGTACTGTGTACACGCGCCCAAGAACGTAGCGCGGCGTCGTGTCTTTTCCCAGCACGACTAATTCGTTTGAATTAACAAGACATGTTGAGATTGTATCTGGGCCTGCAGCAAGTAGTTCCAGCTTTGCAATCTCATCATGGCTGAGATGAGATTGTGCCGTGAACCATACGGAGTCTCAAGACTTACTCGGTACCATGTAGAGCGTTATCTGAGCGCTCTGCTTGCCAAAGCCAGTCCAAAACATCCTCTTATTGACCCAGCATCTCCATCCTTTTCACCCGACAGGATGATAATCGGCAGGGCAAGGCTGCTGCTTTGTCCTACACTGTGCGGCAAACCGTTGGTGGACGGTACGCATGTGGTCGAGGTACCTCCTGCGGTTCTGGAATCCTTGCGTATACCTCTTGCAGTCTGGTAGGTCGCAGGGCCACATAATGGTGTTGTCATTCTCATCAGGATTGTTGTTGCTGTTGCTGTTGTCGGTATTGACTATTGGTTGAGGCGACGGCAAGTCGGATCGCAGCGACAGATCTGGTAGCTGCACCGTGATCATGGGACCATCGGTACGACCGGAAGTGTCAGGATTCACACCATTGACGGTGATGGGATGATAATTGCCACGGTCGATGATATCCTTGGGTGGTGAAGGCTTGATCTGTTCGGCGTATCGCAACTCGTCCCGCTGCTGTGCTCCTGCTTCTTCTTCTTCTTCTTCTTCTTCTTCTTCTTCTTCTTCTTCTTCTTCTTCTCCTCCATCATCATCTGCAATATCCTCTTTTTCTTGATAGTCCACTCCTTCTGCAGCGAGTCGTCGGTAGTTGATGCGGAGCTTGTGCCTCGTTTTGGGCGGAGCGTTGGAACTGTCGTTGATGATGGTTTTGGTGGTCATGATACTGCTGCCGTCGCTTTCCCTATCACGACGCAGAGCTCGTTGGTGCAAACTCGAGCGCTCAGGTCGTCCGCTGACGGGCAGAGCCTTCTAGGTCGCCACCACCGCCGCATCGTCCCTGCCCTCCTCTTTGAGCCGCAACAGCCGCGCCGTCATCTCGTCAATCGCCTTTTCATCACGCTCGCGCATCTGGCGCACCTCATCCATGGCGCGCCGAATCATGTCCATTTCCACCTTTTCCGCCTCGGCGCTGAATGGCTGACCGGGGCTTGACCGCAGGGGGATCATGGCACTGCGCTCCAGCACGCCGCCCTCACTGCGCTTCGGCTGCGCATTGTTTGCATTGTCCTTGCCGAGGTTGCCCTTGCCCTTGCCGCTTGCGCCCTTTTTCCCTCCTGTTCCTCCTGCTGTGGACGGGGCGGTGTAGTTCGGATCGCTGGGAGCAACGGCGCCGCTCGTGAGGACATCGAAAAAGTGCTCGTATGGCTCGTTGAAGAGCTGCTCCTCGTAGACCCAGCTAATGACCTCGCCGTTGGCGACCATGGCGGCGCGCTCTGCATCGTTGCCGTAGGCGTGCAAGCGTAAATGGTGGTAGACGGTCTGGGGCTTCTCGGCTGACTCGGGAACATAGTACAGCTTGATTGCAATCTCGAACTCGCCCCAGCCCGTTTCCTCGACAACAAACGCCTTGCCAGGCACGCCGTCGATCATGCGCACGTGGTTGGGAATGGACTCGTGCAGCTTGAACTGGACGCGCTTGAGCCAGTACGTCAGGTCGGTGTCGTCGATGCCCTTGACGAAGACGGTCCACGAGTGGGTGTGGTCGTTGGGAACGTGGGATGGCTTGGGGTTCTTTTCGGGGTCAAAGGGCCGCGCGGTGGTGCCGTAGACAAACGGGCGGGAAATCTGGCGGCCCTTGACGCGCTTTCCTTGGGCAGTCGAGGGGGCCATGATGGCGGCTGCTTGGGCGGTCGACAGGGATTTGCGAGGTGCGTGGCGGGACATTGGGGAAGCGGACGAAAGAGGGGGCTGCTTGCTCTTTATACGCTTGGTGTCGCCTCGGGTTCTTTTTTTTTTTTTTTAGTGAGGGTGTGCCCGTTTTGGGGAGGGGCGGGAAAAAAGAAAGGTCAGCTCAGACAGGGACCAACCAGGCAGGAGCGCGGTTTGGTGGTGACGGTAGCGGTACAAGTACAAAGTACAAACACGGCTGGAACGAACGAGGAGAAAGGCAAAAGGCAGGAAGGGGCCGAGGAACGGGAGGAGTGTGAAAAGGAAGGAAACAAAACCACCAGGATATCCAAAGCGCGATCTTGCTGTCGCGAGAACACACAGCATCCAGTGTTATTTATTATGGAGAATTTCACAGCCATCTGCATACATCTATCTGGCTTTACCTGTTTGACACGTCAAGCACTAACAATGCTGGGACAATTCAGCTCCATCCAAGCCTGGGACCACGCGACTGACTCCACTGAAAAGTATAAAATACCGAGAGTCGTTTCGAGCATGGGGAGAAGTACCTCGGTACCTATGTACCTGGCGCTACCGGCCGAGAGCGGGGGGTCCCTGCAGCAGCAGCAGCAGCAGCAGCAGCAGCAGCAGCAGCAGCAGCAGCAGTAGCAGCAGGAGTAGCGGCATCATGCCTTCTATTTTCGATTCTATACGCTATGGTAAAAAGCTACCCCAAGCTGCAGCATCCATGATCTCATCAATGGTCAGCCCCCCTTCTGTTTCCAGTGACGTTAGTGGTACTTCATACACTGGATTCACTAGAAACCCAACTTCACTGGCATAATCTTTGTAAGCATGCAATTCTCGCCCTTACGCATAAGCCTCACGCTTTAAGCACAACGCTCCTCACTTGGGCTCAGAGTTGCTGACAAGATCGCCAGGCACAACTCTGGCCGATCCTCGCGAG